>PVLA01001406.1:0-193220 GCA_004027455.1 Hydrochoerus hydrochaeris | reverse complement strand
TGTTGCTTCCTGGTTCCTTGTTATTTTTAACAGATCCTTCCTTTCGTGATCATATGTTGCAAATCTATCTTCAAGTTTTAAAAGTTTGTGTTTAGTTTCTGTTAAAAGGTTTTGCCAGCTTTCATTGGAGTTTTTAATTTTCTGATGTTCTCTTTGGATCTTTTTCATATATTCTAGGTTTTGTTTATATTCTTCATCAAACACTTCTTTCCTTTCTCTGGGTTCCTCTATTCTTTCATTTGTGTCTACTTGAGGATTACCCAGGACTTCTTTTATTAATCTTCTTATATTTTGCTTCACCTGAGGTAGAATTTCAGATTTAAATTCATCGATGAAGTCACGGAGAAATTTCTTTATTTCCGATGAGGCTGTCTCTGACATTACAGGTTTGCTGCCCTCAACCTCCTCTGCATTTACCTCTGCTGGACTCACTTTCCCTGGTTCCACAGTTAGAGACCTTTTGCTGTTTCTCTGGTCATGTTTCCAGCCCCCTTCAGATGGGTGGGTGGTGGAGGTCTCTGGGCCTTGCATATTGCTTACAGTTTTTTCTGCAGTGCACTGGCTAGGGAAGTGCTGCCCCCTAATCCGCTGCGGATCTGCGAGGTGCACACTGAGAGCCAGCCCCTTCCCCTATGTCAGTCAACCAGTTTATGCTTCAACAAGTTTGTGTGTTCCCTGGGGATGCCACTGGCTCACAGCAGCCTTGTCCCGGGCTATTGGGTTTCAACCAGGGGTCTGGCCCAGCCCAAGCAGATCCCACCAATCTGCTTTGGACCAGGCGCTGTTGACTGACACTGCCTTGGGTTTTGATTGAAGCTAGCCCTGTCCAACTTCAAAACATCGCCTAGCTGGTCCTCCTGATCTGGGGAATCCAGTTCCCGTCACTCACCAAAGTTCATACAGCTCGACTGGCTGTTTCCATTCCTAGTAGCAGTGCCTCCCCCAGCCGAGGGTCTGGAGCTCACCAACCCCTGCTCTTGGCAGGGCCTCGATCTCAGCTCCATCTTGAGTTGCCTGACTCTAAGACTGACCATTACAGTGACTGGGGCTTGCCCAGCTCTAGCCCTCCATCCACGCTTCTTCTTCTTCTTTCTTTTTTTTTCTTTTTCTTTTTCCTCAGTTTCTCCTTGGGTCATGAGAATTCCTCTCCTTTTGTCTGGATTTCTCCATGTTGTCAGATTCCAGTGTTTGAGTTTTTTTTTTTCTTTCTTTCTTTCAGAGAGGCTCTCTTATGGTGCCACCACTCAGTTGGCAATCTTGCAATCCTATATATGTATTTTTGAAATGTAAACTTTTTTCCATATTTCTAGTTAGGTCTGCCTGATCAATCTAAAAAAGAGTGAGGAGTGAAAACAGTGAATAATTATAGTTAATTCTAGAATTCAATAAAACAAAGGTAATGAGTGACTAGGTGCTCTAATGACATGGATCAGGAGAAAATACTGTTATGTGTTAGAGGATTTTAAATATATAGAAATGACTCCTTAAGAGGGAATAAAATTGGAATAAGAGTTTAAAGTAGCTTTCTTTTCTATATAACACTTAAAATATACAGTAGTATAAAGATGCATGGTTATATAAGAAAGCAAGTCATTAAACTGCAGATTCTTGTATGATTTGTAGGAATTTTAAGTCCTCTCAAGCTGGGAACTTCTTGCATCATCCTCTATTACTCTTCCTTCTCAATTCCTACATCATGGTCAGCTACCAATTCCTGTTGCGTCTACTCACATCTGTCTGTGCAGGGCCTCTCATCTCCATTTTCTTGAATTCTGCATTGAGAAAGAACTTTGTTATCTCTGATTGAGAATTTTGCATTTGCTTTTTAGCCTCTCTGCCTCAAGTTCCTACTCTTTCAAGGCTGTTCCCTTAATCATTTGAACCAGAGTTTGCCTCCAATGCCATCCAAAGAAAGTGTTTGCCACTGATGTCAGTCATATAATTTTCCTGCTTAATTTTCTGTAGGCTTAACTATCCATGGTCCAACACCTACAGTTGTGCTCTGTTTCTGGAAAAGTACCATTTGTTGGTGGCTTGTCTTCTGCTCCTCTCTCTTTACTGGAACATTTTGGAGCCAGCGCTGTGCATTTTCCATATTTGGGTCCTCAGTACACACCAAAGCACTGAGCTCAGAGTTGTAGAATAAAACTGATATGGGAATGTGTGCAAGGGAAAATAACAGGGGTAAGAGAGGAAGTGGGAACTCCTCTTACTTCCGAGGTTAGCCAAGCCCTTCATGAACTGCTTCCTGTACTTTATTATTGCTTCTGCTTGAAATTAGTAGAGTCTAAACATCCAGTAAGAAGAGGACGGAAATGCTGAGAGGACCAGGAACTCTGAATAGGAGGATGCATACTTTGGCTGGGCTCATGAGTGCACTTGTGCACACCTCTCAGCAGGATGTGCAAGGGCTGTGCATGGCAGATTTGCATTAGAGTCTGTCTTCAACTTCCTTTAAATAAACTATCCAGAAGTTGATATAAATTTTTTTCATGGATTCAAATAACACTAAACTTGCTATGAATCAGCCTTCTGCAGAACAAGTCTTATGTTTCTGATGACTTGATTAAACATGTAATAGAAAATAAGGAAGTTTAAGAGCTAATGGACAAATTCTCTTGGACAGAATGTTGTTGCTTAGCAAAGCATCTTCATGGGTGAATAATTTTGGTTTTGGGAAGATTGCTTGACATACTAGTCAGGAATTCTCTGAAAGTGAGACAAAGGTAATTAAATTGCTCATCATAAGAAACAGACATGGACTTCATGGATTGATAACAGTTGGGCCAGATTGGAAAGGAAATGAAAGGAAAGCAAAGACACAAAAAAGATATTTTCTTAGAGACAGTTGCTACCTTCTTGCAAGAGGGACTGGTCCAAGAGGGAATGATTAAAATACCGAGGTCACAGTTTTTCACTGTGATAGAATCTCCTTCCACTGCATGGAAACCACCGTTTGTGAAGCAAGCCCTTTCTTCACACATAACCTCCAGCAATAAGACAGTGTTTTGCCGAGTAACTGGGCCACAATAGTGCTGAGAAGAGCAATGTAAAGGAAAAAGAACTAGAACACAAGATAGATGAAAAGCAGATAAAGTTTAAAAATTCAACAAATAAATAGAATCTTGGAGATAAAGGCAACTAACACAAATATAAATATTCAGTCAATCTCATATCCTGAATGTCCTTGGAGAGAAATGCAAGTTTTCTTCCACTGTGCTTGATATAATGTCTGAGTCAATTTTAACTAAAATGTTAACTGGCAAAGTAAGTAGCTTTATTTGTAATATCCCTCAAAGTAGGAACAATCCAAATGATTTCACCAATAAATAAATGGTTAACCAAACTGTGACACAGTAGAATACTACTTAGCAATAAAAAGGATTAAAACATCAATACATTCATTGGTCACCAAAAGTATTAGCCTAAGTGAAAAAAAAAAACTCAAAGAGTCATATATTATATGATACTATTTATATAACCTTTCATAGGGAAAAATTACAGTGATGCAGTGCAGATCAGTGATTGCCAGGGTGTTAAGAACTAGGGTTGGGCGTGAAGTAGTAACAAGAAAAAATTTTCTTGTGATGATGGAGTAGTTCTGTATAGTGATGATTACATGAATCTGTGCATTTGACAAAACTCATAGAAATAGTACAAGTAAAAACTGGTGGAATTGGAATAATGTATGTACCTTAATAGTATTGTACCATTGTTAATGTTCTGGTTTTAAAAATAAGATATTAGCTTGGAGTTAATAAAATATTAATACTGGAATGACACATACCCAGAAACCACTCTTTTTGCAACTTCCTATGAGTCTTAAACTATTTCCAAATCAAAAGACAGAAGCAGTCACTTCTTCTTGTTTGTGGTGGATATGTTCTATAAAGTCTCAGTGGACATCATTGTCATGCACACTGAACCATTTCTCCTAAGGAAGTATATAGGGTTAATGGAAATAAATGTTTAAAATGTGGTCACAACATTTTTTTTCTCTTATGATTACTTTTATTTTTTTATTTTTTATTTTTGAAGTAGTAAAATACCACAGAACAAGACAGAAAAAAGCCAATTGAGACAGTGTAGTGAAATTGGTACAGAACTCCACAGCATGTTACCAGGATAACAGTAATAGGTACCATAGTATATCTTGTTTTCTTTGCAATAGTTGTTCTTTCAATCAGGTATAGCAAAATCAAAAGAAATACAGAACATTATAGAACTTATCAAAACAGAATATTGAATAGAGCAATGCCATTAATCAGAACAAAACAAAACAGTGATAAAAATATTTGCCTTCAAAGAGATGGCAGAAGGAAATCCCCCTTATTTGCTATATTGCATATAGTCAACTTTGCAAAAGATGCTCAGATCTCTGGCTCCCATTTGCTAATGGGTGTGTGTGTGTGTGTGTGTGTGTAATATGGATGTTTGAGACTCAGCCCATGTGCTGGTGGGCTCACAGCTGCTTACCAGGGAGGTGAGCTGGTTGCTTGGCTTCTGAACGCCCTAAGTTCCAACATGGAGCAGATCTCAGGAGACGCTGATGATTCTCGCCCTGAGGCACCTGTGGCTTGCCAGACCACAGCCACTTACCAGGGCCTGATCACAACATTTTTGTCAAACTATCAGTGCTTAACATTGTTTTACATATGTCTCTGCTTTAAAGCACCTCATTTAATACTATTATTAATTTGTTAACATTGAGCTCTGCCAACAGCACTGCAACATCTGTCTGAACAAGGCTCACCTAATGCATGAGTTTCCTCTCTAAGGCACAACTTTCTCACACTAGGAGCACAAGACAGCAGTGCAGTACTAAGCAAAGGGCTATTTTATGCAGTGAAGTCATAACCAGAAGCACAGAAATGCAAAAATGAAAACAAATGTGACACTCAATAAATCATGAAGAACCATTTGTTTACAGTATGCCAATGCAAGAGTTGGCAAGAGGAAGCAGCATTGCCTTGTTGGGCTCAGCTGACCTCCTTTACTCTTCTGTGCCTGCCCATGTGTGGCTGTGAAGGAGTGGTGAGGGTTGATTTCACAGGATTTTAGTGAATATGAACTCACAAGCATATGGTCTGTGCATTATGAGGATTGGCTGCCCTTGTCTGTATATGTCTCTTTATTTATGTATGTGTGCATATGTGTGTGTAACAGATCAGCTTTCCTAACTGCAGGTTTCTCATCTGTAGATTCAACCAACCTTGAATTGAAAATACTGGAAAACAATTTTACCTCCATACTGGACATATGCAGACTTTATCCCCTTGTCATTATTCCCTAAATGACACAATAGAACCACTATTTACATAGCATTTACATTGTATTAAGTATTATAAGTAAGATAGAGATGACTTAAAGTACATGGGAAGATGTACATGGGTCATATACAAATGCCATCCCATTTTATACAAGGGACTTGAGCCACTGCAGACTTTGGTATCTTGGTGTGAGGGATGTTCTGGAACCAGTCCCCTGTGAATCCTGAGGAAATATCCATGTAAACATATTTTTTAAATGCCATGGTAACTGTAAAAGAGGGTGGAGTCAAAATATATGTAAAGCTATACAAATTTGTAAATGTTTTCTCAGTAAGAAAAACTCTAACAGGCTGGGTTGAGAGTTGCTCACATTTTCTTTGCAGTTTACGGTTTGTAGCTCTTTCTGAATTCCAGAAACGTGTTGTGTTTAAGCTTAAGCTTCTGTGCCTAGTGGGTGCTTTTGTCAGCATTATATAGAAAGCCATGTTGGTTTTCCATCCATCAGTCTACCCTTTCTACACCCCTTCCTGTCCCCAACCTATAGGTAACATCTGATCTTCGGGGACTAGTGATCCTAAACATGGCTAACCCCTACACTTTCCAAAGTAGCTGATGAAGTCCTCTCTTTTGTGTGCAAACAACTAGTAAAGGTCAGTGAAAGTTCAGTTTGGAGGACCAATTTTCTATTTGATTTAAACAAAAGAAATCAGATTCATTCTGATCTGATTCTGGATGAAGCATTCATGCATGTGTAGCTATTTATTATTCACCCTGTACAAGTTTATATAGGTAGGATGTTGTGAATGTTTGGGTTTCCTCAAAATTCATATGTTGAAATCCTAATCCCCAAGGGGATCATATAATAGGATGGGGTCTCTTGTGAGGTGATGAGATTATGAGGGAGGGGCCCTTATGAAAAGGATTAGTGTCCTTACAAAATATGCTCAAGGGAGCATCCTCTTCCACTTATGAACACACAACAATAATCAGAAAGTAAATCCTCATCAGACAGCACACTTGCCAGGCTTTGATCTCAGTCTGCCAGTCTCTAGGTAAGAAATGTCTTGGTATAAACTACCTAAGGTGTGATAGTTTGGTTGAGAAGCCTGAATGGACTAACATGGAGTATAAGCAACACCATCGAAGTTCCTCTAGCTAGTTGCCTGTCTCAAAAGCACACACTGATAACATTACATAAGAGAACTCTGTTAATAAAGGATAAGGATACATATATAATTTATATATATAATTTTTATATATAATTTATACATGTATATAATTTTGTGAAAAGTAGCAGCTCTTCTCCTCATTGGAACCATGTGCCTTTGGCTCTTAGAAATAATGAAGTTTTAAAGATCCCAAGATGAATCCCATTCTACACTGTTATTAGGAATTACCAGAGTGCTTTCCTACTCACACTGGGAATGGTATTGCAGTATAGGTAAGCCTGAGGCTCATTTTGACAGTCTGCAATGGCCCTTCTCATATTTGGTGTCTGTAACGGTTATGAGTAAATTGCTTCCCTTCTCTTTGGCTTTGTTCTGATCCCTTGTATGCATATGCTAGCTCTGGAACTCTTAGAGAGTCTCTGGTTAGTGTATTTCTGAGAAGTTAGATAAGGCCAAGCTTTAGTTAAGCTCCACATAGTCAAGTGACATACGGCTGTTTTTGGCTGAAAGCCCTTTAATTTTCCAAGTGCTCAAATGGAATCATTTAAAATGTAAAATGTACGAACATCTTTCCTCTGAACGAATGGTACGCTTTTTCTTGGCTTAAATTCCTCTAGACATAAAAATTAAGACTCTTTCACCAGTACCAGCAATAAGTAATGCTGTACATGTTGCCAGACTTACAGATTAGATAAGCATTTTGGTTTCCAGTAGTGTTTTCATGGAATTATCTCTATTCAGGTCAAATTCTATTTTGAGAACTCCAGCTGATTCAACAGCCTACAATTTGTACTTTTGGTCTCAAAGTAAATACTTGATTTAAGTCAAACTGAGAGAACTGTACTTGTATTTGAGCCCTGACCCATGTAATTTTAATATCCATTAGCCCTTACTATGGGATGTAATTGGATGGAACAGATGCTTCAGAGGTTCATGCAAACAGTGGGGAAAGCATTCCGGCCATTTCCCATCCAAAGCAAACAGTGTGAACCTATTGGTCTAAGAAGGAATCGCCAATTAGGCCATGCTCCTTCCTTTACCACTTCCTTCTGCCTTGTGTTGTAGGGCCCAGAGTGCAGAGAGATGAAGCAAGAGGACTTTAAAAAGGGTACACAGCTGCTTTAGTGGGTCTAAATCCAGATATAAACTTAGCATTCACATGTGGCCAACATCACAGGAACTTTGGTGCCCAAGGAACAGGGGTTTGCAACATGATATGAACACGGGTCCCCTTTCTCCCAAGACACAGGGCAGAGAGGTGAGATGGAGAGAGTTCACACAGGAAATGAGTCATTACCAGGCTTCAGGGGTCAGACAAGTCTTAATTAGGATTCTAGGGAGTCGAACTGAAAGCAGGTAGAAGAGGAAAGTCACAGCAAGGGAGAATGAAACACTCAAAGTCCAGAAGTGAAACCAAATTCGAATCTGAAGAAACCAGGCAAACATTAGAGACAGCAGTAGAGACTGAGCATGAGGCACCTGGGCATATTGTTCCCCTGTTTTGCCTGGGAAAACCTGAAAACAAGCCTGATCTCACCTCGGGGTGCTGTAAATACGCTATGTAGAGCCAGGTGTGATGCACACCTATAATCCTGGCACACTGGAAAGCTGAAGCAGGAGTAAGGAAAGTGTAAGCCAAGTTTGGGTAAGGAGCTTCACCCATAGTGAGATCATGTCTCAAAGTAAAAAAAACAAAAACAAAAACAAAGGGTAGTTCAGTGCAAAGGCCATGGGTTGAGTATTATATACTGCTAAAAACAAACAACAAACAGCAAACTCTCCCATTCCCCCAAAAACACAAACCAAAATTTAAAAAATGATGTGCAATAGTATGATAATTCTGGAGTTGATGCTTGAAAATGATGGTGAATGATGAGCTGGATACTATTTCGGGTATTTTTTTAAAGAGAAAAAAACAGTAAAAGGGTAAAAATAATACATAATTTTAAAAAAAGATAAACAGTAAGAAATTATTAGTTGATAAATTACATATTGTCCTCCTAGAAATAGTTGCTCAACTTACAAAATTAAAGCATACAAAGTAGACATTCAAACAGTGAGATTGTAAACAGCTACGCATGCATGAGTCTCTACATGCATTTCTATCCTTTCTGTGTTAGAGGGAAAAACAAAACATAGCAAGACAAAACAAAACAAATTCCTATAAAAACATGAAACCAAAAAGTCATATAAAGCCACAGTACAAGATGATCTTTATTACTGGGTTGTCTCTTATTATCTTCAATAGAATTGTCTGTATCATCAGGGATATTTGAATATAGCAGTATAATTGAATATAACAGTACATAACAATATTAGTAAAAACAAAACATTATAGACAATGTAAAACTTCAAAGGCAGGTAATAATCAAACCAGAGTGGGTATCATAGTGAATCCTGTCATCTTCAGTGTAGTTGCCTATACTCTCAGACTTGATACTATCAATCGTAACAGCTTTGAATAAAATCTGTCAATACAAAACAGCAATCTAACAAACCAGATTCAATTAAGATCAGTCATGGTAAAACAGTGTAAGTTATACAGGGCTTCAGATTAAGTTAATAGGAAATTAAGGATGATTGCCATACTATATCCTGCTATTTTTGGGATAACTGCCTGAGCCCTCAAATCTAGTACAAGTAGACAAACTGGAACAGAATATAATCCATCTAAGCAGAGTGGTGTGAGTAATGTGGGTTTTACATCCTGGTTCACTATTAATAATATTCTCTGCCTTCTTTTTTTAGGCTGTTCCTCCCCTTTCACCCCCACAAGGTGCTGTGCATTTTGGGTCCCACCAACTCCCTCAGTTTTTAGATTGGGGGGGGCAACCAGCTATTTACCCAAGTGGTTCCAAACCGTCTCACTCCTGGACTTGATCTCAAGTTGTATTCCTTTACCTACAAAAGCCTAAAGGTTTTCCTTCATTATAGCTGAGTAGTTCTCTACTGCACATAAGTATCCTGTCTTTCCATCCTATCTGCAGGTGGTGGTGGAGTTGCCCCTATTTCTTTCTAGCTCCATGTCACATAGAGCATTGTTTTCTCATACTTGATTTTTGGTCCATAAACCCTCTCTCAGGTTGATTATATTTCCTATACAGAGCATTTTGATAGACCCTACCTCCTGATGTACTCTGCCTGTACTTTTTTTTCTTTTTTAGTGTATCAAGGCCATCGGTGTTAGAGATTATAGCCAACCTTCTCTGCCTCATTTCTGCTATGCTATTTTTCTGCCATTGTTTGTCTACTTTTCTCCTTCATTCTACTGTCTGCCCTGTTTATTGAGGCCTTTCTGCCTCTGTTCCTCAAATCCTGGTATTCTCTCTCTCTTTCTCAAATGTCCTTCAGTATTCTCTGTAGGGTTGGATTGGTGGTGACAAATTCCCCCAGTTCCTCTTCGTCGTGGAAGCATCTTGTTTCTCCATTAATTTCTAGTTACAGTTTTGCAGGGTACGTCAATCTGGGCTGGAGGTTATTTTCTTTCAGGGCTTGGAATACTTCACTCTAAGCTCTTCTTGACCTGATGGTCTGTGTCAAGAAGTCTGCCGTGATCTTGATGGGTTTTCCTTTATAGGTAATCTGTTTCTTTTTTCTGACAGCTTTTAATATTCTGTTTTTATATTGAATTTCTGGCATCTTGATTATTATATGTCTGGGTGTAGCTCTGTTTTGGTTATAGGTGGCTGGAGTTCTTTATGCCTCATATATCTGAATATCATTTTCTTTTCCTATGCTTGTGATGTTTTCCTTAATTATTTCTATGAATAGCCTTTGTAATTCCTTTGTTTTTATTCCTGCTTCTTCACTCACATTTCTTACTCTTAAATTATAGATTCTCTTGATGTCTTCTAGCCTTTCTATTGTTACTGCCTGTTTCCTTGTTATTTTTAAGAGATCTTTCTTTTCATGATCGCACATTGCAAACTTATCTTCAAGTTTTGATAGTCTATCCTTAGTTTCTTTTAAGGAGTTTTGCCAGTTTTCAATGGAGTTTTTAATTTCCTGATAATCTCTTTCAATCTGCTTCATGTATTCTAGATTTTCTTTATATTCTTTATCAAATGTTTCTCTCCTTTTTGTGTGTTCCTCCCTTCTTCCGTCTGTGTCTTCTTGAGAGGTACTTAGCATTTCTTTTATTAATCTACTTATATCTTGCTTTACCTGATTTAATATTTTAGTTTTGAGCTGGTCTACAAGGTCTCGAAGATATCTCTTAATGGCCATTGAAGCCATGTCTGATGTTGCATGTTTGCTGTGCCCCGTCTCTTTTGTATTTTCCTTTCTTAGATCAATGTTCTCAGGGTTTTGGGCTGGGGGCTTTTCCTTGTTGTTTCTTTCTCTTGTCATGTTTTTGGTTTCTTACATACAGGTGTATAGTGGAGGTTCCAGCCCCTTTCCTTATTGGTTATAGTTCTTCTGAAGCACACTGGCAAGGGATTTCTGCCCTCTCCTGTTTGCTTTTGGTCATTGAGGTATAGGCAGGGACTACTGATGCTGGCCCCTCCCCACTGGGCCAGTCAACCTTTGGGGGCCTTCACTGGGTTAGTGTTGTGCTGTGCATCAGGAATCGGTTTGGGATGGCTTATTGGGTTCCAGCCAGGGGCGTGACCCAGGCCAAGCTGATCCCACCAGTCTGCTCTGGGAAGGGAACAACCAACTGAAGTCACTGTCATTCCTAGTTCAGGCTCCTCCTGCCTGATTCCAACATATCATCCATTTGGTTGTGCCCTTCCCAAGGGGGGTTTCTTATTCCCAGCACTCACTGCTGTTTAATGGAGGTCCCTTGCCGGCTCTGTTCTCCCTTGGGCTTGCCAACCTCGGTCTACAGCCTGACTGTTTAGTCGCAGCAGTGTGGTTTAAGGTGCTGCAGTGGGTTCGGGCTGCTCCAGCCAGTCATAGCAGGTCGCAGCTGTGTGAGCTCAGGCCACTCTGGCTAGTCGCTGCTGTGCAAATTTAGGTGGCTGGAGAGCACTGTGGCCGCTAATCTCAGCTTCTGCAATGTACCCCGGAACTGTGTGTTTGACCAGCTCTTTTGCCTTTAGTTTCTTCCATCTCCCTCTGTCTGGACCTCTCCAGGGCATTTTATTATGGCATGAGTTGTCTCTCTCACGGGAGGCTCTGTATCCTGGTGTCTACCAATCTACCATCTTTTCCTTTTCCTCTACTTCAAGTATTTAACATACACAGAGCTTGTCTTATGCAATCTTCTAAACAGTCCTTTAAAGTGGGCTTATTTCCATTTTACAGATGAGAAAATTGAAGCTCAGGAAACTCCAGCAATTTACACTGGTTTAGGTAACTTGGGAGTGACAGGATTCACATTTGAAATCATGTCAATTTGAGTTCTAAGCCCATGTTCTTAACCACTAAGCTATACAAGGTCTCCCTGTGAGATCAAGCAGATGTAATTCAAATAATTAGTATTCGCACCTATATTTCTAATTTGATAGGTTCATTCATATTCCAAGAAGCACAGACTCCCAGGCTACTGTAGTTCATGGAGATTTTGTGCCATAAGAATACATAAAGAAGTCGGGAGAGGAACAAAGTTGCTTATGAGGCCCACAGCTAATCTTCCTAGAGAACCAGAATGCTGATGGAGAGTGATTATAACTCTCCTGGCCTAACAACAACTTCAACTGTGGTCCCTTGTGAAGGCAGTTATCCCTCCTTAGTGCTACCATTCTACGGTCTCAGCTACTCATTTCTGCAGCTTTTCTGGTCCCTGAGAACATGTTTTATCCTCTTGCATTTCTAAGATTTCTACTCATTCCTAGCTTTTCTGGTCATGTGGTGATGGCTGACTAATGAATGTTGTTTATTCACTTTTCTCTATTGCCCTTTGTTCCCAGCACTATCTGTGTTTCTCTGTGTGCCAGGCATTTGCATTAGAGTGGAGAGTGAAGAGACACTCCCGTTGGGCAGGGTGTTAGGCCACCTCGTAGGCTGTGGTCAGTCTATAGGGCCTCCTCCTGGTAAGGAAGTTACTCTGGCTAACCAGCTGTGGATGTCCTTATGGGATCCTTTGCAGACAGTGTCTCAATAGGCACTGTAGGCAACTCGTTTAACTTTGCTTTTTGGATGAACTATTTTGTTTGTATTTTTTATTGAGGTATAATATTTACATATTATAGATTTTGATAGTTCAACACATGTACACTATATAATGATCAAATGGGGGGTTAATAAGCTCTTCTATCTCTTAAAAAGTTCATCATTTTTATACGCTGGAAATTTGGACTCACCTACTTGTTTTGCAATCTATCATAGAGTGCTGTGACCAGTAATTACTCCACCGCACTATAGAAAGCCAGAACTACTTCCTCCCCTCTAATTGTGTTTTGGTGCCCCCTATCTAGCTGCCTCCACTCCCAGCTGCTGCCCTTTCCAGTCCCTAGTGGCCACTGTTAATTCCGTTCTTACATGAGATCAACTGGATGAATGATCTTTACCTGGTATCCCGTGTATGCTTGAACCATGCTTGCTCAACCTGCCACAGGATGGATTGGCCCTGGGTTGAATATTGTGTACTGCTAAAAACAAACAACGACAAACAACAAATTCCCCCATCTTCCTAAAAAAAAAAAACCCAAACCAAAATAAAAAAATTGAAGACACCTTTCTCACATCCCTGATCAAGCCTTAGAGCCCCTGTGAGACCAGAATCTAATGTTTTTATAAGGTCCACAACATGACTGTACACTTTTGATTTCATCCTTCTACATTTCATATCTAAACATATGGCTTTGCATAGCTAAATGTCACTGGCTTCTTTTTCACTCCTACTGAGCAAAAAAAGTCTGAAGACCCCTGTTTGATGTGGCAGGGCTGAGTTCTATCTGTTCTTAATGCACTTATAACAATGTTGACAATATCCTCTTTTATGGCACACGTCTGATTTTAACACTTTAGGCATTCAGTTTTGTTGGAAATGAATTTATGACATAAGTAGTTTGGAAACTGACTATTACCTGCAGGGGTAGGAGGGAGCCCATTTTCCTGATTACTTTAGTCTTTTGATTCCAGTGCTTTATACATTTTGCCATATGGAACCAATAGCGCTGCACATTTCAAAAAGACATCTCCTAATGCAATCCGAGATTCTGAGTCTTTGAGCCTCCTAATATGCATTATGAAACTATTAAATCAAGATGTATGTTTTATTCATCTCTTGGTTCCCTATAGTTCCTAACATAGTGATCTGAATGTAATTGATTGTCATGATATGCTGTCATGACAGTACTGATATTGGCTGGTACATTGCTAGTCACCAATCACTAGAGTTGATTTGATTACTACTTGTACTGCTACTAACAATGATTATTTACATTTACCTAATGCTTGCCATGTGCCTGGCCTATGAGGAATCAGGTTCAGAGAGTTATTTTGCTTAAAGTTTGATAGTACATTTTAGATCTAAAGCCACATTCTTCCTTAGTGCTACCTTGGTCTTGAAAAAGAACACCATAAAACAGTAACAGAGATATCCTAAGGCACTTAGGCAGTTTCTTAACAGGTGCCTATGATATGAATCAAAAAACTAAGTAGGAATAACTAATGACCATTGGACCTGTCCTGGACAATCCTAGAGATTTACATAAATTACAAAGTTACTTCTTCCTGGTTGGGAAAAGTCAGGGATCTGGAACAGGTGCTGATTTAATTTACCAATGTGTAACACTGGGGGTGTACCCTTGAGTATGAAGTCTGGGGTGAAGGAGATAATGAGAATCTGAAGAAAGAGAAGCCAGGAGAACCTGCTGTTATGCAGTTTTCATTCTGTCTCTGCAACAGAGTTGAAGAGTAAAAGGAAAAGGGCAGGGATATACAGGAATCACCACCCAGAGGAGAGCGAATCAGCACATTTTATACAAAGCAACTGATCTTGTTATTTTGTTCTTTCACTGATTCTGAGGGAATTTTTCTCTCAGAAAGGAGCTAAGATGGGGCAAAGGTTTATCTCAGTGGCACTGCGCCTGCCTGGCAAGCACAAGGTCCTGAGTTTAATTCCTAGGACCTAAATAAATAAATAAAAATAAAAAAATAAAAACAAAAGGAGCTGAGATGGCACCCTTTAGAATTCTTCCTACTTCCTTATATAAGTACAGCTACATCACCGTGCACTTTTCATGACTATGAGCTGTTTCAGCATCCCTTCAATGAGCATGTACTGGAACTTTGCATAGGTGAAACAATACGGCCCCTATCCTTAGAAACTGGAAATTTTTAAGTTTTAAAAGAATCCGTGGATGGTAGAACAATGGGTGACATATATTTTCCTGAGTATGTTTTTCTGCATTTATTAAGATTTTATTAAGGTAATAAAGATTATCTAGTACTTTTATAATCAGAATTGAGAAAATAAAAATAAACTAAAATACACAAAATTAGATCTATGACACATGCAAAAAAAAGAAATAATGCAAATTTTGAGAGCCTTCCTGTCTAGCATACTGTGCTAAGCATTGAATGTAAATTTTTAAATGTAATTGTGACAATGACTTTATTAATTTAATGATTGTTATGGTTTGTATTTAGATGTCCCTCTGGAGCCTTCATGAAACCGGAGGCAGGACCTTTGGAAGGTCATTGTACTATGGGGGTCTTGCAACTGGTTGCTGTTAGGAGGTAAGGCCTGGTCACACCTGGTGGTCACTATGGGAGTGACCACTGGGAGGTTTGAAGGCTCCTCCCTTGACTTGGCTTCCCAACTGCCATGCCAGGAGTAGCTGTTCTTCTACTGTGCCCCTCTACCATGCTGTCCTGTCATGGGGCCAGCATACTATGGACTGAAACCTCTCACAAACCATGAGTCAGGATAAATCTATTTTAAATTTCAGGTACTGGGCAGGTTTGTGTCTGAGAGATGAGAAAGTAACTTAGTATTATTTGATCCCCATTTTACAGATAGTGAAACTGAGACTAGATGAGATTAAGCCTTCAATTATACAACTGCAAATAGTAAAGTGAAATATCATGGCTACACTAAGTACAAGTAAATTGAGGATCCAGCATTTTTAAAAAATATTATTTTAACTGTATCTATTTGTGGGGTACAATGCATGTACACATGTTGAATGATCAAGTCAGGGTAGCTAATGTTTCTATCATGCAAAACATTTATTTTTTTTTACTAATACATAATCATAAGTATTTACAGGATTCCATCAGGCAGATTTCCTAATCTTAAGAATTCTGCTTATCATACTATCTTGTAGCTATATGCAACCAAGTGGTTTTATGCACCTGCACTTATTTGGTGGTATATAGTGTTAGTTTTGGAAAGATTTCTTCTTCCTCTTGATAGAGAGCAACTCAGAGTCAACAACCATATCTTCTGTGGTGTTAAAAAAGAAAAAAAAAAAAACTCAGCTGCGGCAGAAGTTTGGCTGTCTGAACCACACCTGGGAAACGCCACTGACTGCCTGGCACACTGATTGTGTAGTTGCACATGTCTCCTGCTTTCCTGAGGGAGAGTTCAGATTTGGCTATGATTCTTAGCTGGGCTTAGTTTCTTACCATCACTGTGGGACCTCAAATAAATATTATTGTTTTTCATAATAATATTTATGAACCATCTACAGGTTTCCAGCACTGAAGGAAATATCTCAAAGGGGAAAGTGCATGGCATGAAAGTGTTTAGGAAGCTGTGAAAGATCACACAACTGCTCCCAGGGCTGCCCTGAAACCTGTACAGAGCCTTCAGCCTCCCTGCAGAAAACAGCTGTCAGTTCCCCTGAGACTCGGCCTCATTTTCGCTGACTGGGTGACCATGTGTCAAACTGCACATTTGTTTCTCATTCAGAATTTTGTCTTGGAAGAAATTCTACTTAGGATCCAAAGAATTACTGACCTACTTCAAGTTATTTAAAAATGAAAATCTAGGTTTAATGGCTAATGGTAAACAGCAGACTGCCCTTTGCTCATCTGATTTTTAAATAATTATTCCTTGAGTGCTCTCTTTATACCAGTATTTCTTGTAGGCATTTTGGATACTGCAAAGGGGACCAAAATGTGATCTCTGGCTTTCAGACAATGATTGCTAATGACACTAAAAGAACAGAAACAAAGCAAGAGGAGCTAAGTAGACACAAAAGGTAGGAGACCATGGCACACGGAATGCGACTTACCACACAGGGGTCGTTGGCAATCTTGTCTGGCTTTTGAGGGATCAGGGAAGGCCTGGCTGAAAAGGAGACTTCTGTGAAGAGACCTCAGGAAGTGAGGGAAGGGTCTCACCCTTATCCGGGGACCAGTAGTCCCTGAAGGATGATTAGCAGAGCAATATTATACACAGAGAGTGCGCAGGACCCCGAAGAGACCGGGGTAGGGGTGGAGTGTGCAAGCAGAGACACAGCAGGGGTGAAGCACAAAGGCAAGGGGATGGGCTGGTGTAATGGCCTAAGCTGATAGGAAGCCTTGGATTTTCCTCGAAGGGCAAAGAGCTTTAGGAGAACTCCGAGCAGAAGGGTGACTGAGACACTGAACCCAGATCTCTTCCTGGAGCTACCATTGCTGTCCCTCATTCCTCTTTACCAAGGCTCATCTCGGAGATGCCTTTCTTTCCACTCCACTTCCGTCTCTTCCTGAGCAGCTGCCTTGGGAGTCCAAGCACTACCTTTTTCACTGCCTGCAATGGTTGTTCGTCCTGAAACCCACAAATCATGCTCCGAATATTCTTCCCTGCTTTTTCTCACCTTCTCTTCTCAAATCTGTTCAGATTTTCCATCACCTCTTCATACAGCTCTCCGGACCTCCAGCAGAAATTCTGGCTGTTTTTTCTTAAGGACTTGTTACTTGGAATAATAGCAGTTAAGTGGATTCTGTCCCTTCTTGGAGGAATCTTCAGATTCTGCTTCTGAGATGATACTTCACTTGTGAGAGATTCCTCCGGGTCCCAGGAACATTTTCAGCATCCAGTTAGAGTCAAGTTAGCTTTTCATTTTTTTTCAGAGAAGTTTGGTCTAAGTGTTAGTTCACTTCCCCCCTTTATGTCTCTTCTGGTCTTCAGGATCTTATTTCTGTTCTATCCATTTAACCTCCTGTCCTCATACCTCTCCACTGTTCACCAATGGCAGTGTCTCTCTTTCTCCCGGGAAATCAGTAGGGCTTCACTTGCCTGCTTTCATTCTTAGTGCTCAGTAGTGCCCACTGAGGCTAGGGCCTAGATCATGGAGCCTCCATGCAGCCTTCTGGAATTTATCCAGTTTCTGACACAATCTCTAGTATTCCACGTAATTATTGTCACGGGTCAGCAAATCTCAGAAAACCTGAACTTTTCATTCAAGATGAAGGTTGTTTATTGTTATCCCACTAGAATAATGAAATTAGTAGAACTGTGACTCCTGAGGTTCAACACGAACCTATGCAGGTATTTTTTTTAGTGGGTATATGAAATAATCTCCTTTAAGAACAAAGAAGCAATATTTTACTGTCTTGAACTGCCAAACCCCATTTTTATGGAATCAAATCCATGAAGAATTGGCTATGGTCCATGCAATATCATGAGTGTTAGAATTTGCACGTGGCCTCTCTAGTTATTTGAACTGTGTGAAAAAATGATCTGTTGCCAGCCCACTCCCCATTGGCTACTCAGAGAATATTGCTATTCCACTTAGGAATTACTTTCTTAAAATTGCCTCAAATTAAGTCTATTTTCAAAGGGTAGAATTTAAAGATGGGGTAGGCTGTTTACTCTCCCAGGACCCTCTCTCCTACCACCATTCCACTTTGATTCTTTTGAAGCATTTAGTGACCAATTTGCAAAGCCCAGTGTAATACCCCATTTCTGAAATTCACAAGGTACATTTATGACATCTGTATACCTTGGGTCTGTAAGCTAGCTAAAACTTCTGCTGAAGCTCTTAACTGGAGACATATTTCAACTGGATCATGGCTATTTCTTCTGAAGAAACTTCATTTGGGCCAGGGCATCCAGGGGTTCCAAGGACTCACTGATCATACCTTTAGTGGTAGGGAAGGTGAGGTGGATTAGATACAGACTGGGCTACCTGTGTGTGCTCATTAGTAACAGGTTGTTCATTCATTCATTGCTCAAATATTGGGCAATTGGTCCATTTCAGGAACTATTTTAGATGCTCAGTTAACTGTGATAAGCAAGAGCTTAAAATTATGTCATAGTTCTGATAGTCAGACAGATGAAGCTCTCCAATAGTAACTTCTTTGAAAGAGTATTGGGGTCATTCTTTGCCCTAGGAATGGGTTTTACTTGCTGGTGTGGCTGAACATTCCAATGTTGTGCTCTATCTTTCACCATAGTTGTAGTCATGGCATCAGCCAGGCACCTGCAGGAGCAAGTACTGGTAAGAATATCCACATAATATAAACTTCACATGGCCCTAATTAGTTATCACTGTCATAAATGTGGGCTAAATTGGTGACAAATTTTTTTTACTGCAATGGGAACAGATTCATAGAAACATGTAACTTTATAGAAATACAGATTGCAAAAGACACGTTAACAGGGAAAACACTTCCCTTGACTGGGGGCAATCAGGGAGATTTCTCTGAGAAAATAAAGATGTGTAGGAAGAGTGATGGAAGCAGAGGGAACTCTATATGCCTAAGCTGGAAGTAACACACTTTTCAAAACCTCCAAAAGAATCCAGGATAGCTAGAGGATGCTGAGTAAAGGAGAATGATTCAGGTTGAAGTGGGAACAGTAGGCCAGGGCCCTGCTCTGCAGGGTCTATGGCTCAGGTTAAATATTTTGCGTGCTATTAGAATTGCAATGCTAACTTATTTTAAAAATTATGTAAATTATGCTTGTTATTTTTGCATCTATATTAAATTTTTTCTATATGAACTATTTTTTTAAGCAAGTACTGGGAAGTTTTATTTATTTTAAAAAGCAAAACAAAAAAAAGGATAGAAATAATATATAATTTCCAAAAATGTAAGAAATTAACACTAGTTAACAGATTGTATATTGTTATCTTAGAAGAAGTTGTTCAGGTTACAAGATCTAGACACAAAAATAATCAGACAGACATGTGCCGCATCACTGGTCATTCGAGAAATGCAAATTAAAACAATATTGAGATTCCATCTCACTCTAGAAAAAATGGCTGCCATAAAAAACCAACTGATAACAAATGTTGGCGAGGCTGTGGGAAAAATGGACACTTCTCCACTGTTAGGGGGTGCAGACTGGTGCAACCACTGTGGAAATCAGTGTGGAGATTCCTCAAAAAACTAGGATTGGAGGTTCCATTCAATCCAGTTATTCCTCTTCTGGCTACCTTCCCAGAAAAATTGAATACATGCACTGTTCTTGAAGAAGGTTTGATCTATGGGAAACAATGATTTTGGATCTTGGATTTTGAGTCCCTGTATTAACATTTTCATTATGAATTATTGTAATTATTGAGGCTAAAAACATATAACAAAATTTACCATCTTAACTTTTTTAACTACATTGACTTTTGTAAGTAAAGAGCAGAGCTGAGGTTTGTGAAAGCCACACCTTTCACCTCCAGTGGTCACAGACTTGAGAACATAAAGACCATTTGCCTGGAAAAATCAACTCAAAACCTTAAGGAAAGGAGCACAAATTTTATATAGTCACAGTAGATCAGAAAGAATCTGCCCAATGATGAAACAGTTAGCTTTAACAACAAAGGAATAAAACTGTGCTCCACTAGTTAGGGTGAGAAAGAGACTGCGAGAAGTACTAATGCTTAAAATCAGTGTATTTCTGGAAGGTGCTCAGCACCCAACTTCTCCATAGAAGATTCTGAAAAGAAGGGCAATGAATATCCCACATAAGTCTGCCAGGGTTGGAGGGATGTCAGAGCAGATGGCATCATTTCTGTCTCCTACAGGAGAGATTGTGATACCATGTACCTATTCAAAATGTTCTACAGCTGATCAAAGGATGACATTCTAGTAATCTGATGTGCAAAAACCACCCCCCAAAACATAGTGGCTTAAAATAAAGCAGATGCTTTACCATGAATTCTGATTGGAATTCAGGAGGAACTCAGTTCAGTACCAGTTCTGGTAGAGGATCTCAACAATGCTTTTGGAACATTGTTCACACACCTGTTTTCCAGACACAAGAAAGGGTGAAGGGGAGAAAGCTAAAGGAGATACATTTTCCAGTGGAGATATTTGTTCGTCTTTAAACACTCTTCCTGTGGGTTCATACACAATTTCAATTTGTGTCTCACTGACCAAGACTTACCTGTGTAGCTATACCCATCTCCAAGAGATTAGAAAGTGTGATCAAATAAAATAAGCATTCTCTTACTAAAGGCGAAAGGCAAAACAAATTGTGGTAGACAGCAATCTGTGCTCTGATATGCAAAGCATATTGAATTACCTTGCAAGACTGGTCAGTCTCCTAAATATGAGTTACAGGTGATGATGACCTAGACTAGACTGGCGGCAGTGCAGATATATAGATGGATAGATTCAAGTGACATTAATATTAGGAAGCAAAGTCAACCAGACTTGGTGAGGACCTGAAGGAAAAAATGTCTTAAAGATGATTTCCAGAGTTCAGACTAAAATGATTGGTGTATGTGTGACAAGCAGATAATAGTATCATTTACTGACATAAGAATAAGAAGGAGATGACTCTGTTTGGAATAAAATTATAAATTCCATCTAAGTTTAAGGTGCTTTTGAACCTTCTCAAAAGACATTTAAGTAGGTTGTTTAACATTAAGGTCTACGCTCAGGTCTGAGTTGTAAGTAGATATTTGTGTATCAGCATATAAAAAGTGATTGAAGATATACTGGTGTAATTCACGATGAGCTAATGAAGTGATCCAAATTTTAAATTATTTCAGCAAAAGAGACTGAAAAGAAATGCTTAGAAAGACAGGAAGCAGGAGATTTAAGTAGCATATAAACCAAGGAAGAAAATATTGTAAGGAGGGAGAGGAAGACTAAAGTATGTGCATTGGACCTTTTGCTACGGGGATCGCTGTAACCCTGGCAAGTGCTTGGCAGCAGCACTGTAGAGGCAAAGGTTGAAGGAAGGTGTCAGGAAAAATGGTGGAGAAGTTTGTGTGCACAAGGAAGAACAGCAATATGACAGTGACTGAGAGACAGGGTAGGGTGGGGTCTTTATTTTAAAAAATGAAAATTAATTAGAAATTAAGAAATTTGTTCTCATCTTATCTTGTCTGTAGTTTACTTTAAACTGCTAAGCACTGTGATATTTCTATGAGTATGAATTTTAATCTGAACTTAAGGCACCACCAGTATTCTGATCAGGAACGCACTGTCTAGGAGTGCTTAGTTTTAGTGGAGCACAGCAAAGCTCCTAATAAGAAGCCAGATGCCCATGTTAACATAATGGATATAAGCAATGGCTTTTCATTGGTGTAAGCAGAAAGTTCAGATACGGATAAGCTAGAAATATTACAGAGGCATTCCTATCATTGCATAGACAAAGCATAGAAATCCAACCAACCCCATGGCCTGCACCTTTCAGGTTCTTGTCTGACCTTTAGCTCTGGAATACTCTCTTAAGCAGTTGTTGACCAAGTCAGAGTGGAACCCACGTGACTCTACCACTTTCCGAAAGGAACCACCACTCAATTCCAATGCATGAATTTTAGAGGAATGCACACTTTCAAATCATGGCAGACACTATCTGTATCTTCCTGAAATATGTAAGCAACCCAATGAGAAAATGCTACTTTTGAGGCATTTAGAGGCTACTTCTGAGAAAAAGTGCCAAAAGACTGTGAAAACAGCTGTTTTCAAAAAAGAGACTGACCTAAGGAACAGGGTCAAGGGTACCAGAGACTTTGCTTCTCACTGTGTATCTTTTACATATGTATAACTTCTTAAAATTGTAGTAATTCAGAAAGAAATACAAAATAATATACAATATCTACCAGGGGTAAAACTCTCTAACATAAGAAATCTACCAGCATCAACACAAAAACAAAATAAAGTAGAAAATAGAAATTGACAAGGTGAAGAAGCAAAATGCACGTGCAAACTCCCAGCCCACCCAAAACAATTTCAGAGCACAAAGAGATAGAGGAAATCAGAAGCCAATCACTTGGATTTTCTAAAATGATAGCAGCAAAAGCGAAAAAACAAATGGAAGAGGCTATAGAAAAATTAGTCTCTAAGATGCAAAAATAAGTGATGACCAAAATGAGATGTTAAAGCAGATACAGATAAAAAATTGAGGCACTAAGGAAAATGGTGGAAACCATGAATGTCCAATATAGAAAAGAATGGAATCAATGAAACAGATCCAAACAAATCCAGGAGATTAAAAACTCCATTGAAAATATGCACAACAGATGGAATAAAGGGGAGGATAGAAAAACAGATCTAGAAGACAAAATTTCAACTATTGACCAGGAAAAGGAAGATACCTTAAATGGCAAGAAGTTATGGTAAATCAATCCAAACGTCATAAGATGAAGCAAAGAACAATAACAGGTTGAAGTCAGTGAGAAATCTGGAGACAGCATAAAAGCCATTAAAAACTTCTTCATAGAAATAGTGGCATAAAATTTCTCAAACATGGATAAAGAATCTGACACAAATAAATGAGCATATAGAACTCCAAATAGCTATAACCAAAATAAATCTACACAAGGCATATGATAATTAGGATTCCAGAAATTCAACGCAAGAACAAAATATTAAAAGTATCTTTAAAAAAAGAAACAAATCACCTATAAAGGAAATCCCATCAGAATCATAGCAGACTTCTCAACATAAAACCTCATATCAAAGAGAGCTTAGAATGAGGTATTTCAATACCTAAAAGAAAACAATCTTAAACCCAGAATGATGTACCATGCAAAACTGCCTATCAAAATTAATGGAGAAATAAGATACTTCTATGACAAAGAAAAACTGAAGAAATTCATGACTACCAAACCAACTCTTCAGAATGCTCTAAAGAATGTATTAGAAAGACATAATGAAGATCACAAACAGAAGAACACGGATAGAAAGAAGCTATCAGGTAGAGCAAGCAATTAAAAAAAGAAAGGAGCCAGGGATTTAGCTCAGCAATTCAAGCACTTGCTTGGTAAGTGCAAGGTTGTGAGTTTGATCTCTGGTATAAAAAAAAAGAGAGAGGACAGACAAATAAGAAAATAACATGACAATGACAAACCAATATATATCAGTTATAACATAACTATCAATGTAAATGGTCTCAATTCAAAAATCAAAAGAAAAAACTGGCAGAATGGATCAAGAAACAAGATTCAACAATATGCTACATTCAAGAAACATTTAACCCAAAAAGATATTGATAGACTATGTTGGTTCTTCCTACCTATATGGAAGGGATATCTTTCCATTTTCTGATATCCTCTTTGATCTCCTTTTTCAGAGTTCTGTAGATTTTAGGGTAGAGATCTTTTAAATTCTTTGTTAGATTGATTCCTAAGTATTTCATTTTTAAAATGCTATTATGAAAGGGGTTGTTTCTCTAATTTCTCTCTCAGTGAGTTTGTTGTTTCTGTACAGGCATGCTATCAATTTTAGTGTTGACTTTGTCCAGCTATGTGGCTGAATTTTGTCATTAGATCTAAAAGTCTTTTGGTGTTTTTCAGTATCATTGACTGATGTTTCTATGTAGAGTATTGTATCATCTGCAAATAATAATAGTTTAACTTTTTCCTTTCCTACTTTTATTATTTTGTTACTTTTTCTTTTTGTCTAATTGCTCTGGCTAATATTTCCAGAACTATATTGAACAGGAGTGGGGATAGTGGAAATCCTTGTCTTGTTTCTGATTTTAGAGTGAAAGGTTTTAGTTTTTGGCTAGTCTGTCAGCTGTTAGTCTGTCATAGATGGCTTTTATTAGAGTGAGGTAAAATCATCTATTCCAATTTTCTGTATGGTTTTTATCATGAATGGGTGTTGGACTTTATCAAATGCTTTTTCTGCATCTTTTGATTATGTGATTTTGGTGTGTGGCTCTGTTGATATGGCATATTACATTTATTGATTTGCATATGTTGAGCCAGCCCTGCATCCTTGGGATGAATCCTACTTGGTCAGGGTATATAATCTTCTTGATGATTATTTTGCATTCTATTTGCTAGAGTTTTATTAAGATTTTTGCATTTATGTTTATTAGGGAGATTGGCCTATAGTTCTCTTTTTTTGTTTGGGTTTTTCTCTGATTTTCTTGCTTCCAGTAAAGACTTTGGGAGTATTGCTTCCCTTTAAATTTCATTAGAGTATTAGAAGTAATGGAGTTAGATCTGTCCTAAATTTGTTATATAATTCAGCAGCGAATCCATCAGGACCTAGGAATTTCTGCATTGGTAAATTTTTAAATTACAGGTAATTTCCAATTTTTATGTCTTTTTGATTCAACTTTGGTAACTTACATGTATCTAGGAATCTATGTGTTCATTTCTTTTGTGCTTTCCATTTTATCTGAGTAAATGTTCTTGAAGTAGATATTGATTATATTCTGGATTTCCATAGGCTCTATTGTGATTTCACCATTTTCATTCATAATTGCATGGATTTGAATCTTTCCTTTTTTTGCTAAAGTGTTTATCGATTTTATTTAATCTTTTGATGAACCAACTCTTCTATTGATTGATTCTTTTTCTTCATCCTTATTCCATTAATTTCTGCTCTGATCTTTATAATTTGTTGTATGAGATTTGGGCTCGATTTGTTTTTATTTTTATACAAGTTTGAGGTTCAATTTATATTTTTTATTTGAGTTCCTTCTGTTTTACTGATATGAGAATCCACTGCTATAAATTTCCCTCTTAGGACTGCTTTCGTTACACCCCAAAGTTCGAGAATGTTATGTCTGCATAACCATTTAATTGTAGATTCTGTTTAATTTCTTTAATTTCATCTGTGACTCATTGATTGTTCAGTAGGGTGTTATTTAATTTCCATGGGTTTATGGAGTTTTTGTGGTTTCTTGTGTCATTGATTTCTAAGTTAATTGCACTATGGTCTAATAAGCATGTTTTGTGAGCTAATAGGTGGTCTATTTTAAAGAATATCCCATACACACCTGAGAAGATTGTGTATTCTGTAGAAATCTACTAAGTTCCTTTGTTCATAGGTTTGGTTTAGTTCTGATATTTCTTAGATGATTTTTTTTTATTTGCACTGGGAATTGAACTCACCACCTTACACTTTCCAGGCATGTGCTGTGATGTTGAGCTATATCCTGAGCTCTTGGTTGATTTTTTGTCCAGTTGATCTATTCGTGACAGTGGGTATTAAATGGTCCCCCATTACAATTGTGTTGTGCTTATTTGAGTTTTCATGTTCATGAATATTTGTTTTCTATAGTTGGGAGCATCACTATGTGGTACACATATATTTGTGACTGTTATCTCATCTTCTTGGAGTCTTCCCCTTAGCAAATATGCAGTGAACTTCTTTGTCTCTTTCTATGAGCCTTGGCTTGAAGTTCACATTGGCCGCAAACAGAATAGCCTCCCCTGCTTTTTTCCAAGGTTTTGTCACATGGAATATTGTTTTCCATCCTTTGACTTTCGGTCTATGAATATCTTTTTGAGTAAAATGTATTTCTTGTATGCAACATGTAGTTGGAGCTTGTTTCTTGATCCGTTCTGCCAGTCTTTTCACTTTTATTGTTGAATTGAGGCTGTTTATATTGGTGGGTACAACTCATGTATTGGTTTATCATTTTCATGTTATTTTTCTGCCACTGGTTCCCTGCTTTTTCTTCTTCTAATTGTTTGCCCTTCCGGGTGGCTTGTTTCTATTGTTGTTCTTGGAATTATGGTCTTTATCTCTTTCTAAAAATCCTTCAGAACATTTTGTAGAGCTGTTTTGGTGGTCATGAATTTCTTCACTTGTTCTTTGTCATGGAAGTATCTTATTTCTACAATGATTCTGAAAGGTAACATTGTGGGTACATTGTTCTCTTTCAGAACTTGAAGCACTTCACTCCAAGATTTCCTAGACTTACTGGTTTTTGCTAAGAAGTCTGCTGTGATGCTGATGGGCTTTGCTTTATAGGTGACTTGTTTCTTTTCTCTAACAGCTTTTAATATTTTGTTCTTGTGCTGAATTTCTGGAATGTTGGTTATTGTATGTTTTGGTAAAGATTTATTTTGGTCATTGTTGTCTCTGATTTATCATGTGTAAAATAAAGATGTTAAGATTCCTTCTTCATAGAGTTGAGAGGATCAAATATGTAGCTGAAAGAGTGCGTGGCATATAGTACTGTCTTTACATGACTCTAAACTGAATTTTTCAGATCGTTTTCTTTATTAGAGCACATGGGACAAAACAGAGAGATAAATGAAGGAGAATGCAGTTGAAGCATGTTGGAAGACAAAGGATGACCATGCCAGGTTTGAAAAACTGCAGAAGAAGGCAGAAAAGAAAGAATGAAGGACCAAGCAAAAGATTATCAAAGTGAACCAGAAAGACGAGAGACAATGTTCAGTCGCATGACAATATCATAAAATCAAGAGGGATAGTTGAAGAAAGAGAGAAAGAAAATGAATAGAACAGGAGAAAAATAAAGGTAAAAACCTAAATCACCTAAAAAAATCTAGACAGAAAAGTGAAAATGAAATAAACAAATAAAAGAATAATATAATTCCTCTGGTGTCCAGAGTTCTGTGGTGGTGACCAAATCAGAATCCAAAATTGTTGGATAACTCTGCCAAGTCTGCAGTAGGATTAGTGCTGGTATGGGGCTTATGGGGCTTATCTTGGCCTCCGGATGTGGGGGCTGGGGCTGGAGTCTTCAGTCAGTACCTGTCTGTAGGTCCCGAGGCTGCCTGCCCCCTCCTTACCCTGTTTGTCTCTGGATTGCTCTCCCAGCTGTTGTGGCTCCCTCAGACAGGGACAGCCGGGGGCCTCTCCCAGTCCAGTGTACAGTTGGCTACTTCCGCTCCCTGAGCCTCCCCTGTTCCACCTTCACTGGCTCATCTCTATCCTGTGGCTTTTTGCAGGGTGGGTAGAGGTATTGTTGTTGCCCTGGAGACAGCCCAAGGCTGCTGGGTCTCCCTTCAATTTCCTCTCCAGCAGGTTGAGTACTGACCTCGCGAGGTTGTGTAAATCCTGTGCAGTTATGTCCCTCTTTCAAGCCACTTGTTTCAGGGCAGGAAGGGTGGTGCATCACCTCCACTGTGGTCCTTAACCTTGTTGTC
Organism: Hydrochoerus hydrochaeris; assembly: GCA_004027455.1. Lineage (NCBI taxonomy): Eukaryota > Metazoa > Chordata > Mammalia > Rodentia > Hydrochaeridae > Hydrochoerus > Hydrochoerus hydrochaeris. The sequence goes on along the minus strand of PVLA01001406.1, from coordinate 165,644 downwards.
ACTGGGAGTTCCATTTATCCACTAGTGCACAAAATGTATTTCTTGTATGCAACATGTAGTTGGAGCTTGTTTCTTGATCCGTTCTGCACAAAATAGAAAAAAAACAAACATAACAAATCACCTGGCAACCTGTTGCAGAGGAAAGATTTTTGGTCCCTTACTTCTGTTTGTGCCCGTGAAATTTGCTGCTTCTCTACATCATCTTCTGTGTGAAGGAAGGCAAAAGAGGCAAGGGGCCTTATATCTGAAATCTATCCTGTGAGGCAGGAGTTAGCCACACTTTTGCAGTCCATCAGTTTCTCGGAGATTTCCCAGTGTGGTGATTCTTGCCCAGCATGCCCAGAGTAGTACCCCTGGAAATGCTGTGGGCTAGTTCGCTGTCTTATAAAGCCCTATGTCTAATTTTTGTTTGACCTGCAAGTCTTTTGTTTCAGGTTGACTTTGGCGTCAGGATGTATGTCTCTCCTTTTCTTCCAGTTACCTGTGTTTTTAGTTGATTTTCTGAGTAGCTCCAACGTGGCTTCTCTTCTATTCAGCCATGTTTGTCCTCTGAAGAGGATTTTAAAAAGCGTTCTATGATAGAAACAAAGCTATGTGTCATGATCCTGGACACTAAATCCATGAGAAGAAAATCTGTGTTACCCACAACATACCTAATAAAAGGAGAGAGTCATATCATGATGAAGACTTTGACACAGCTGACCTTGCTAGAAAATATTCACCAGCTCTATGAGGAAGAGGCCTTGTTGCTTAAAGCTAAACATACATTTTCATCACGTTTGAGGTTGTTTAGTAAATTTAGACAGACATTAATGCTCCGTGGGTGATGAATTAATTTTAAACATATCTCTATTATAAATCTCATATAAAACACATACAGAAAAATTGATTCTATGCAAAAATTCCCCATATTTGCTCACAGCAGTGGTTTCCAGGAAGGAGTGACTGTCTCTGGTAAGTCATCCTTATCTATGTTGCAAAGAAAGTAGGGGAAAGTTTGGGCTGTGTAACCTTGAGTAGGGATGATTCCAGGTGAATGAACTTTATACATTCAAAGAGATTCCTTAGGTGGTCAGACAGGAGATACATCACCCCACAGATGGAATTAGTGCTTCAGTGGAAGAGATCATGGCCTGTTTCAATAGCCTGACCAAGAAAAAATTTTTAGCATAATCATATAAACACTGAATATTAATGTAACTAAAATTTGTGATCTAATTCTATTGGGAGGTAGGGGAGGGAAAGTGCGTGCCAGGATGTGGGGTAGTGTTAGGTTAATTAATGCCTCATATTTCATTTTACAGTTTGAATGGTTTAATTTTAAAAATCAGGGAAAGTAAATGTCAACACAGTATTTAAAAGTGTATGGTTGCATGAAACAAGAAAACCCTAAAATGTTGAAAGCATTTGTCTCTGAGGAACAGAAATTGGGATGGGGAGATAGGGCAAGGAATTATGGTGGCAGAGTTGGATTTTGTAAGCCATAAACATGTTAATTTGATGAATTAAATGAAAAATAATGCTCTGGAGGATACAGATTAATTGATAACAGATATTTACCTTAGAAAAATGGATGAGATTGGGAAAGAAATGATAAATACTCAAATTTTTTCTCAATTTTTAATAGAATATATTCTATTAAATTTAATAGTCTAAATTTTTAATAGACTATATTCATGTACTACTTCTATACTTAAAACAAAGACAATGATATAAAGGTGAAAGAAATAACTGGAGAATCTATGACAGGGATAAATATCATTTTATAAGGCTCTATCAGTTGCTAAACAATATGAATAAAAAGAGTTTCACATCTGAGCAGAGTACAGTCTAATTGTGGGACATCAAATCTAAAAAAAAAATCCTAAAAATGCTAGAGAAAAGTAAATTTGTATATTGAAAAAAGCAAAATGATTTTGTATTTGTCAACCACATTGATTTTAAGAAAATGATAGAACATGATCTTCAGAGTTCTAAGGAAAAATCTGAAAAACAATTATTAAATATGAGAGAAAATAAAGATTTGGAATATTTGATAATTCAAGAGGTTTTTTACCCACAAAATTCTTCCAAGAATATTAGTAGTGAAGGATTCCAACAAATTGAAAAATCCCAAAGGAAAGCAAAGTGCATGAAAAAAAAATAAGCCAAGAAGCAAGTAACGATATGGATACTAAATGAACAAGATTAAAAAATGATCTAAGGGACTGGGAGTATAGATCAGTATTAGATCATTTGCATAGTATGTGTGAGGTCCTTATTTGATTCCCAGCAACACACACAGGCACACACACACACACCAGAAGCACAAAAGCCACAAGTTCTGCTGAATACATTGGTGTGACAAACATAAAGTGACATCCATTAAGAGTGTACAAATAGCAGCTGATAAATCCATACTATTTTGGGAGGTATTAAGTATGGAGTTTGAGTAGCCCAATGCATAACCCTGATTCTATACATTTTTATTATTTATCACTAATTCTAATAAAGAAAATAAGTATCTCCCCCCATAAATACATATGGAAAATTCACACACAAATGCATAGATGACATGTTAAGTCATAAAAGAAATCTTAAATGATTCTAAAATCAGAAATTGTACCAGGTATGCTCATTGTAATAGAATCAAAATTTATGTAAAATGGATAGTAAAAAAATGTACACTAAAACTAGAAAACTACACACACTAAACAATAGAAGACTGTATGAGAACTGTGCACTTTTAAATTTAAAATCTATTTCATATATATTTTGAGGGATAGATTAATAAAATTATAAATGCTAAACTTATAAATAATAAAACACACAATATAATAAAGCCCATAGGATTCAGATGAAATTGTAGTCAGAGGAAAATTTATAACCATAAAGTCAAGTACTATAAAGTGATAATGATTGAAAATAAGTTAAACCATATTCAAGTAAATAAAAATTTAAAAATAGCAACAAAGTAGAATTGAAAAAGTAGAACAGCATTTTGAAAGATAGAATCACTAATGAATTACAGGTAATATTAAAAAATTATATATGACAACCTTTTGCAAATGAGATTAAGAGTAAAAAGGTGACTGAAACACAAATAGGAAAAGAGTAAGAGTTCATAAAAACCAAGAAAAGAGATTGAATGTTAATTTATACAACTTTATACAATATATTTTTTGAGATTGTATGAAGTTAATGATTTTAAAAAGATGTAGATTATAAGAAAGTGATTTAAAAACAAGTAAGAAAAATTAATAAATAAAAATAATAGAAAAATTTAAGTTGGTCAAGCAGCTAGTACTAAAAATGGTAAGAAATGGCTCACGAGATAAAGTGCTTTCCTAGCAAGCAAAAGACCCTAGATTTGTTCCCTAGCACCACCCCCACCAAAGAAGAAGAAGAAGAAGAAGAAGAAGAAGAAGAAGAAGAAGAAGAAGAAGAAGAAGAAGCAGCAGAAGAAGAGAAGGACGAGGAGGAGGAGGAAGAGGAAGAAGAAGACAAAGCTGCATAAAAATTGTAGGAAAGCCAAACAGATTTATGGATAGTTTATACCAACCTGCAAAAATAGATAATTCTCATGAGCAATAAATTATTCTGGGAAACAAAAAATTATAAAGCTATAAAACTCACTTAACCAGACTTCAAAAACTTGGTAAGGGAAACAACAGAAGAAAAAGATACAGAAATTCTTATTTACATTTATGAAAAAAAAAACCCTCAAATGTAAATATCAGCAATGGGACTCAACTTTTCATTAAAAGAACAGAGCAATGGCTAAGTACAGTTATACTAGGAAGGCAAAAGTGACTCAATACAAGAAAATTTTATGTAAGTAACTTAGTACATTAATAGACTGCTTAAAAAAGACATGCTTATCACAAAAGATGTCAAACAATAAAATTCCATCTAGAAGTACTATAGTTTTAATAAAACACTTGGAAACAGAATGATTTTTAATATTTTATTTTAATGGAATGTTTAATGGTTCATTTGCAGTACATAGTGATTATATTCCCTATAGGGAGTTGGTACAAGAAGTTTTTTTTTATTTTAAAAACCAACAAAAAAGGATAAAAATGACACAGAATTTCATAAAAAAGAAATAGGAAGTTAATACTAGTTAATATATTGCACACTGCAATCTTGAAAGTAGTTGTTCAGATTACAAGATTTAGTCATAAAAATGATCAATCAGACAATGAAAACACAAACTTTTCTGTTTGATGAACAGAGATTGGTAGTGTATCTGTCTTGTATATATTTACACACACACATGTATGAAACCCTTCTTTCTCCTTTCCCCTCTCCCAGTTCTTTCCTTTTGAGTACTTTCTTTCTTTTATTTTCACAATATCTGTTGTACATTTTGAATCTTATTTACTTTTTTTTTACACTAGGGAGACAGTACAATATTTATACATGAGAGTCTGACTTATTCCACTCATGAGTATGGTCTCTAGTTGCATCCATTTACCTATAAAAGTCTCAAGTTTATTTTTCTTTATAGCTGAGTAATACCCCGTTGTATAAGAATGCCCTATCTTTTTCATCCATTCACCACTGAGGGGCATTTGGGTAGTTTCCAAAATATAGCTATTACAAATTGTGCAGCTATAAACATAGGTACACATTTATCACTGTGGCATGATATTTTTGATTCTTCTGGGAAAATATCCAGAAGGGGGAATAGCTGGATTGAAAGGGACCTCCAGTTCTAGTTTTTTAAGGAATCTCTATACTGATTTCCATAGTGGTTGTACCAGTCTACACTCCCATGTACAGTGGAGGATTCCTTTTATCCCACAGTCCCACCAACATTTGTTACTGGTTGATTTATTGATGACAGTCATTCTTTCTGGAGTGAGATGGATCTGAGTGTTGTTTTAATTTGCATTTTTTGAATGATTGGTAATATTGAATATTCACTCATATTTATTTGCCATTTGTATTTCTTAGTCTTAGAAGTGTATGTTCATCTCAGATGTCTATTTTTGGATGGGGTCTTTGAATTTGGGGAATCTGATGTTTTTCAATTTTCCATATGTTCTGGATATAAATCCTTTCTCTGACTGACAGTTGGCTAATATTTTTTCCTATTCTGTGGCTTCTCTTTTCACTTCATTGATGCAAAAACTTTTTAACAAGATGAGATCCTAGTTGTTGATTCTTTGATGTATTTCCTGTGCAGTTTGGGTTTTGTTTATGAACTGTTTGCCTTCTTCTATGTCTTTAAGATTTCCACCTATCTTGTCTTCCAGTAGATTTGTGTTTCTGTTTTAATATTTAGATCTTTGATCCATTTTGACTTTAGTTTAATGTATGGTGATAGAAATGGGTCTAGTTTTAGTCTTCAGCATTTGGAAAGCCAATTTTTCCAGCACCATTTATTAAAGAGGCTGTCTTTCTTCCAGTGAACATGTTTAGCCCCTTTTCAAAGATAAGGTGTCTGAGTCTTTGTACTTGTGTCTGCATCTTATAATCTGTTCCACTGATCCTCAGGTCTGTTTTTTTGCCAGTACCATGCTGATTTTATCACAGTAGCTTTGTGGTATAATTTCAAACCTGGGATTGTGATGCTCCATGCCTTGCCTTTGTTACCTAGGATTGCCTTTGCTTTCTAGGTCTCTTCTGCTTCCAAATGAATTTTAGGCCTGTGTTCTTTAGATCTGTGAGGTATGCTAATGGTATTTTAATCCAGACTGCATTAAATCTGTATAGCAGTTTTTGGAATATGATCGTTTTCACCATGTTAGTTCCTCTTATTCAAGAGCCAGGGGTATCTTTCCATTTTCTAATAAGAGTTTTAAAGTGTTTTTAAAGACTAGAAGAAGTCTAAAGGAAATATAGTGAAGGTAAAGCATTAAAAGTATTTGTAAGAAGATAAGGATGTCTACTGTCATTGAGATGCTAGACTTTGTACTGGAGATTCTAGCCTATGGGCTAAGATGAAAAAACAGTACTCAGAAAGCAAAGTTAACATTTACAGCTAAAGTGATTTTTATTTTTAAAAATCCAGGAGAAATAACTGGAAAGACTTAAAACTAATGAGGAAACTGTGCAAAGTGGCTATATATGGGATCCTTATGAAAAGTAATTAGGTAATGAAATTTGGCAAACTGAATATAAAAGTAAATGCAATTCATTTTTTAGCTCTGGATGAGGTTATCAGTTCTATCACTGCTGAGAGTTACTCAGCTCAAAGCATGAAAGAATTAAAGCTTTGCAGTTCAACACTGAAGACATGATTTCTTTGATGTGATAAAGATCACTTGGAGAGGCTAATATATGTTTCCTGAAGTTTTAGGGCCCAGGGAGCAGGTGTTTGACACCAACCTGTGCAATCTAAAGATATAACAAAGCTGCACATATTTCTAATTGTCATACATGTATTTGGAATCTGTAGGAAACCTCTTACACAAAGGTTATTTTGAGATGGGAGTGATTGGACAGGAACTGACATAAGGAGAATATGAACTTTATTCAAGTTATTGGAAAGCAATAATAAAGTGTCTCATCAATGAAGACATACTGAAAACTTGAATGTTTAAATTATCAATATCTTAAAAGAACAAAATTTCCAGGTTCATGAATTTGTTAATATACACTACTGCTAGTAATGAAGTGTTTTCTAAGGTTTGAAGCCATGATTCAGTTCTATACAAAAGTTTTATTTTTGATGATGTATTTTTTTTATAAAATTAATTTAAATATTATATATTTATATCATTGTGGCCTATTTACTGTCAAAATTCAAATAATAAAAATAACATAATTTAAATTAATATTACTTTTCTCCTTTTTTTCCTCTAGTCATATGCCTCTCCTGAGAAGTAATCATCATTATCTGTTTAACCCATGTTATGATTTGGATCTTAAATGTTCTAAAAATCTCACTGGTGCCCAGAGGCAGAGGACTTTAACTTTGACATCATTTGTGAATGGATTAGTCTGATTACAGATTCATAATTTAATGGTCTATGGCCAAGTGGTAAAACCTTCAAAGGCAGGGCCCAGTTGGAGGATGTAGGTCTCCTCTGGTGATGTGCCCTTGAGGAGTATTTTACACTGTCTTTTCTTCTCTCTCTCACTCTTTGTCTCTCTCATTCTATGTGCTTCTTTCTCTGTGTGTGTCTGTCTGTCTTCTTCCTGGCTGCCATGAAATCATCAGCTTTGCTCTGCCGCACGCTTATGTCATGATCACTAAACTGACCATGGAATAAGTCTTCTGCAACTGTGAGCTAAAATAAATCTTCCTCTTTTAAATTGACTTTCTTAGCTATTTTTCTCGGTGATGGGAAGCTGATGAACACAATGTGTATCCTGAGATAATTTTCACACACTTGTATGCATATTTATATGCATTTAACACATTTACATAAATTAGAGTCAGGGGCACATGTTATTTTGCAGTTTGTTTTTTCCCTTAATAATGGTCATGAAGACTGATCTATGTTAACACATATAGATCTCTCATATTCTTTTAAATTCTGCCTAATATTTTGCTATGGATGCCATACAATTCCATTTTTAAAGCTAAAATTAAGAACAAAAGTGTAATTTATTAAACTAAACAAGCTTTCTGCTGCTCCAAGAATGTGGTTATATAACTTGAATATTATGCAAGGTTACTGACTTATTGGAGATTTGAATACTCAATATAAAATTTAAACTTTTTCAAGACATCATATATAAAAAGATTTGAAAACTTCCTGCATGAATTTTCCAAATAATCAAATTAATTACTAGAGTTACATTATTTTATTCTACCAAAAATTATTTGGTATTTGTGTGGAAATAGAAATAAATCACCAAAGAAGGACAATCAATGTAACATTTGGCAACAATTACCAAGTGTGTTTAGTAAATACAAAGAAATTAAAATATACATCAAAAATGCCACCCTATGCCTTTTACCCTTGCACTCGGGAGGCTGAGGCAGTAGGATTGCTAGGAGTTTGAGGATAACCTGGCTGCATAGTGAGTTCAAGGCCAACAACATGGTGAGACCCTGTCTCAAAAACAAAATGAAGCAAAACAGAAATGCTAAATATATTTAGAAAACATACAAATTGAAATGCTGAAGAACATATTTTTTTTTTTTTTTGTCTTTGAGATAGTGTCTCACTATGCAGTTCGGGTTGACCTTGACCTCACTTTATAGCTTAGGCTGGTCTTGCACTTTCAATGATCCTCCTGCCTCAAAATTTCAGGCAACAAAAGCTAAGATAAACTACAAAGCTTTTGATTATACTAAAAATCTCCAGAAGAGAAAAGGAAACAACCAAAAACCCAAAAGTAATCCCAAAAGCAGCTGCTGAATTAGGAGAAAGGGCAAACATGTATCTGATGAAGGGTTAATATCCAGAATATGTAAAGGATGCAACTCAACGGTAAATACAATGGAAAGGAAGAAATGAAGTAATCCAATTAAAATGACAAGGAGACTGAATGAACAGTTTCCTAAAAAAGACATTAAAAACACTTAACAGGTATGTAAATATGTGCTCAATATCATTAATCATGAAGGACAAAAGCAACAAATCAATGGTCAGAACGTACATGTCCATCAGTGGACGCAGGAATAAAGAAAAAGTGGTATGCATACAAGATGGATTATTAGTCGTCCCTTTAAAACAAAGAGATAACTGCCATTTATGACATCAGATTTTACTGGGGGACATTATGCTAAGTAGGTGTCATACATTTTCTTTAACTATTCCTCTATTACATATCCAATATTTAGGTTACCCTCAAATTTTTACTGCACTGAAAAATTTTACACTATATATGTTGTATGACAATTAAAATACACAGATAAGGGTGGGATAGGGGTGGTTTCTTAAAGGAATATCATGGTAGTGTTACTGTGGGATGATCAAAGAGATGGAAAGACAGTGAACAAAAAAACCAGGAAAAGCTCAAGATTTGAGACCTGGCCTTTTCAATAAATTGTGTGTTTGCTTTGGTAATTTCATTGAATTGGATGAGAAAGCTTATAATATGCATTAGGTGTTAGTTCTAGTTTGAGAATGGCCATTCTTATAACCTACCAATGGGTAAACCTTGGTTTTTAAAAGGTATGAAACTGAACTGAATATAAATTCACACATGCACCTTTATTAATGTGAGCAGTCAGAAAAGGCGAAGTGGTATATTGATAGCATTCTACATGAAAGGGACAATTGGAAGGCGTTTGGCTACTGTAGATGACTGAAGATATTATCTATAGAAATTCTGTGTGTGAAACTACACAACTTGATTATTTCAATGGATGTTAATTCTACCCTTGAATCTGAGATCTGTTGATTCAGTTCTAAGGACTAAATGTTTTGATTGAGGGGTCCCATACCAGTTTTGGGAGTTCTCTTTGCCATGCTTTTTACCTTCGCTGACTCTTTCCTCAGACTCTGGTGGCTTGGCTAAAGCGGTGACCTGTTGTTGTGGCTTACAAGACTGGGCCCTTCTATCTCTGAATGGGGTGATGATCCCACCATCCCTCAGCTCATGGAGAATGTCTTGCAGCTGTCTGAGGAATACAGATCATTAGTGATTTTGGCAGGATTGTGTTGGAAGCACAATACTAAAGATGAAAGGTCAGTTTTATTTCACTGATGAAAACAATGAGTAGCAGATTAAGCTAGTTTTCTGGTAAACAGTGCCATTCTTTTCCAGTAAATAGTGTCAAGATGCCTTGATGAATAACATACATGGAGATAAAGAAGAACATCTCTCAGTGATGGAAAATTAGGTATCTCCATAAAATCAAATATGCCTTGAGTTTTCTTCTTGCTATGATCTGTTCCCTAAAACATTTACCAACAGGTCATTTGGTCGTCTTCATGGAAAAAATGAAGTATGCTCTGCTGAAGACAGTCTAAGAGATGCGCCAGTTTGAAGACTATTCTTTTCATCTGTCTGAAGTGTTAAGACACCAAAACAAAGCAGTGTGTTCCGTGCAACTCCTGCTTTGCCCACCCATCTGAGGAAGCTCAGACATGAGACGGAATGCAGGAAGAGGAGAGCAAGTCTAATAAAAATCGAATGCAGCATACCAACCCATCAGCATCCTTTCCTGAAAGATGGAAGACATAGTTCTGGCCTGCTTTCGTGCGTATTTTTGAAACACATATTGACAGTCCAGGCTTAGAAGCAGAACCGCTGTATTTAAGACAGGCAGCTACATAGTCCTGGGTCTCTGGAGAGGGAGAATCCCCATAGCGACCAAAGATCTCTATGACAGTATGATGCCGAGGGTGTGTATGTAAAGAAGAATATTAATTCTTCCAATGGGCTCAAGTACCAGTTAGTGATTTTTGTTTAGTTTAATAAATAGTTATTGTTGGGTGAAGTACTACTAACATTAGTGAAAATATCAGTCACCATTCATTGAATGTTTGTTATACCCTAAGCATTGAGCTCAATACTTTCCAGGGATAATAAGATTAAATTTTCAAACTAACTCTATGATGTAGAAAAAAAAAAAGAGGTCAGTGGAAGTCACGTGACTTGTGCTGAGATTTGAACCCAGGTGGTATATGACTCACGGGCCACAATGTAAATCATCATATCTAATACTCTCTACTATCTCCTGGCGGCCTCAAGCAACCACCTGCAAACTTTTGTGATATTGTGGTAGTTGATATTTTTTCTTTTAACCCACCCTGACTTCCCCTAAAGGGCTCTGTATGGTATAAATAAATTAAAGGAAAAACTTGAACCAATTAAATCTGGGTTTTTTTCCCTGTTCATTTTTAGCATTTTGCAATGCCCCTGGAGATATTTGGAGACACCCTGCTGAGTACCGAAGCAGATAAGAGTGCACTGGCCCGTGACCTTAAGTGAATGAATTTCCTGAGCACTTATGATGGCTAGGTTTTCCACTTTAAATATTTTGAAAGATCTCGAGGTCCCAAAACAGAAAGAGAGAAGGGGAACGAGCCAGCTAGCGAGCTGGCCAAGGTAAGGGGAATCCAGCTGCTTACTCTGTCTGGTTTGTTGCCTCAGATGTGAAGAGAAAAAATATTTTGAAACTATTTCTTAAAAATGGAGCTTTTTGGACACCAATGCAGAACTATTTTTGATCTTTTGGCCTTGTTTTTGTTGAAACGATATATTGTTTTATAAGCAGTGCTGAGCTCCAACACCATATTTCTGCTGACATAGCTATTATTATTTCATAGTTTCAGCATCTTCTCTGGTAACTCTATGCATAATTTTAAAAACATCTAGAGAAGTGTGTGCACATGTGCATGCACATATGTATGTGACGGGAGTGGAGTGGGGAGGGAAATTTCTCAGGGAAGCGCTAGGTGGGGCATTAAGTCTGTTCAGATTTTTCTGAGTATGGAGAGCGAAGCAGTTGTACTGAAAGTGCTGGGTTTTACAATGAAACCAGTTTGCGCAGCAGAAACAAGCAGATACTGGCAGAAAGGAATGAGGAGAGTTGGGTGTGGCTTGTAGGAGAGCACAAGGCATTGGGACTCCTACTGCAAGAATTCTTTTCCTCATGGAATATTCCAGCAGAACTCTCTTAACTTGTTTCTTCTTTCCATTTTCCAAATGGAAATAAGAATAGGAGATAGGACTTTATTGCCTCATTGCTTTTTGAGATCCTGAATGGTTTTGTTGAAATTACTAGCCAAATTGTGTATTAAGCAGGAGACAGAAATCTAGTATTTTGCCAATACTTCTGACATCATCAATTGCACATTTCTGATGTGCTATGATTTATAAGCACTTTTGTGTAATATTTTCCGTTGATTCTTTTCTCAAATTCAGGAAAACCATGGCAAGCGGTATGGTCCCCATTTAACGTAGGAGAAAAATGAAACCCAGGCAAGTTAAAAGATACTGTGAATGGCATACACCTGCAAAGTACTGGATCTGAGACAAGACTCAGGTCTCATCTTGAGCTTTATTTCAGTATGCTGAGATCTCTCTAATCACTTAAAGATGGCATTTACAATTCTGTGATCTGAGTATAAAGAAAACCTAGAAAATATAGAAAAATCACTACTAATCACATCTAAGGGGATACTACTAATTTTACTTATATTTTAATATGCCTGTTATATACATTTAAATACACATATAAGTTAGTTCATTTGCATGATTTAAATTTCAACAAGTGTGTAGAGTACAATTCCACTGCGTACCGTTATCTCTAGCTTTAAAAATCTCCCTCTCCACCAGTCAAAATACTTCTAGTTTCTAAAATAATTCTCTGGAGATATTCCACCAGAGACATTTTACTCACTCAAGGAAAAACGTGTATTCATATACACATATATGCTTTTATATATACATTTTAAAATGCATATAATATATACATAACCTCATCTCTCCACCTATTCCCATATAAATGGTAAAATTCTATGGTAAATATTGTGCTCTTGTTTCCCAGAAAGATCAGATGTCTTTGATTTTTCTCACCTAATAATTTATCTTGGAATATTTCCATGTAAATATCTACTTGCCTAACATTTTTTAAATGAATACTTGGTTATATATACATTAATGTTCCTATTGATGGATACCCAGATTTTCAAACTTCATTACCATTCATTTCTGTAACTATTCATGAACTGTGTTCATGAGTTCATTCTTTATAATCATTTCTGAGAGTTAAAATTATAAGGTCAGAAAATATACAGATAGCTAACTTTCTAACATGTTGGCAAATTAACCTTGACAAAAGTTGAACTAATTACACATTCACCAGCAATGTCTCATTGGATGTATTTTCTCTCATCTATACCATTAGAATGTTTTATCAGACCTTCTGATATTTGACAACCTGATATATAAAATATTGGTTCTAATATATTTTAAATTTTAGGTCTCTGTGAGTAGGGTTAAATATTTCTTTATACTTTTTGAGAACAAGTTAATCAGGTGTTTTTATGAACTGTACTTTTGCCATTTTTAAAGATAGGCACATTGATCTTTTTTTCTTTTTGATTTACAGGAGTTCTTTATATGTTAAGGAAATTAACCCCCAGTTTTCAACATAGATTAACAGTACTTTTTACATTTTTTAATTAAAAAGAACTTTGATTATAGTAGTTTTGCTTTAGTTTTTTAAAGTTATAACAACTTTTGCTTTAAGAACTAGTAAAGTCTTTCCCACACAGTCTATGAGTTTTCCCTTTTATAGAATTTTTACAGTTCCAATGTTTATATTTAAACATTTATCTTCTGAAATGTGTTTTGAAAACTATTGGTTTCTGAGTAGCTTGTTCTTTGTTTTTCCAATATGTACCTTAGTTATCTTCCATTTATTCAATGCTAGTATTTCCTTAGATCTTTGGACTATGATCTGAATAAAAAATAAAATCTCCTTTATAATTATTTCTTTACTTTTTATTGTGCACAGTAACTTATCTATTCAACTGCCAGTATCACATTGTTTTAATTCTTTTTATTTAAAGAAAAAAAAAACAGAAAGAGGGTAGAATAATAATTAAAAAACAGTAAGAAATCACTAGTCGATAATTACATATTTTCCTTTTAGAAGTAGTTGTTCAAGTTACATAAGTAAAGCATACAAAGTGGACATTTAAACAGTGAGACTGCAAACAGTTCGGTTTACCTATCCAACAAACAGTAATATGGTTATCAATCTTATACACTTAAACATACATACAGTTATATCCTTTAGAGTACTTTGTTTTCCTCTTTTAAAATTTTTTTTTATTATTTTATTTTAAGAGAGGATGAAAAGAAAAATTTAAAAAGACAAAATAGAAAAAACGAGAAGAAAAGTAGAATACAGAATTCAAAAAAATTAATTTCATAAAATTGCTAGTTGATACATTACATATTGTTAACAATAGTTGTTAAAAGTTACACAGTCAAAGCATAAAAAGTGGCTAGACACTCATACACTGACAGTACAAACTCTTCTGTTCAGTGATCTAAAAAAAGCTCAGTAATATGGTCATCTATTTATACACTATACATACCATTATATCCTTTAGAGCACTTTCCTTCCCTTTCACTTTTACAATATCTTTTATACCTATTATACTTTTATATCTATTATACTTTTTGGAATCCATTATTCTGTCTGTTATTATTTCTTACACTAGAGACACAATGTGATATTTACTAATGTGAGTCTTGTTTATTTTACTAATGAGGTTATTCTCAAGTTGCCTCCACTTACATCAAAGGCTTCAAGATCATCCTTTTTTTATAGCTGAGTAGTATTCTATTGTATAAAAATACCACAATTAAAAAGGGGGGGAAGCAAAACAGAAAAAAGGGTAGAAACAATACAGAATTTCAAAAAAAAATAAACAGTAAGAAATCACTATTTGATACATTACATATTGTCTTCTTGGATATAGTTGTTCAAGTTACAAAATTAAAGCATACAAAGTAGACATTCAAACAGTGAGGCTGCAAACAGTTCTGTTCACTGATCCAACAAAAACTTAGTAACATGGTTATCAATCCGACACACTTAAGTATACATACAGTTATCTCTGTTAGAGCACTTTCTTTTCCTCCTCTTGCTTTTTAAAAAAAAAATTTTATTTAAAGAAAAAATTTTGAAACAGAAAGAGGGTAGAAAAAATACAAAATCTCAAAAACAAAACAAAACAAAACAAAACAGAAAAAAAAATAGTAACCAGTAAAAAATCACTAGTTGCTAATTTCATACTTTCCTCTTAGATGCAGTTGTTCAAGTTACAAAAGTAAAGTCCACAAAGTGGACATCCAAACAGTGAGACTGCAGTCAGTTTTGCTCATCCATCCAACTAAAACTTTAGCAACATGGTTATTAATTCCACACACTCAAACATACAATCAGTTATATCCTTTAGAATACTCTTTTCCTTTTTTTTCTTTACAATAACTATAATCCATTCTCGTAAACTACTTAGAAGTACTACACATGTATAAGTCTCTACACATATATCTAGCCTTTCTGTATTAGAGGGAGAAACAAATCAAAACAAGTCAGCAATACAAATTCCTAGAGAAACAAAATGAAAAGAACATACAAAAACACAACACTAGGTGATCTATGGTAGTCACTATAATGTCTCTAGTTATTTTCAATAACATTGTCTATATCATCAAATATAATATAAACTTAGCATTGCTTTACACTATTAATAAAATCTAAACATTGGAGACATTATAGGACTTCAAAGGCAGTTAACAATCAAACTAGAATGGGAATCCTATTGAATCCTGTCATCTTCAGAGTAGTTGCCCCAACTCTCAGACTTGACACTCTCAAGCATACCAGATTCAAATAAAATCAGTTAAGATAAAACAGTGATATAATCAATTTTCTCTGTCTTATCTCTGCCATGCTATTTTTCTGTTGTTATTTGTTTACTTTTCTCCTTCATTTCACTGTCTGCCCCATTCTTTGAGGCCTTTCTGCCATTATTCCTGCAACCCTGGTGATTTTCTTCTCTCTCTTTAGAATGTCCTCCAGTATTCTTTGCAGGGTTGGATTGGTGGCCACAAACTCCCCCAGTTCCTCTTTGTCATGGAAATATCTTGTCTCTCCATTAATTTTGAGAGACAGTTTTGCAGGGTACATCATTCTGGGTTGGAGGTTATTTTCTTTCAGGGTTTGGAATATTTCATTCCAAGCTCTTCTTGATTTGATGGTTTGTGTTGAGAAGTCTGCTGTGATTTTGATGAGTTTTCCTTTATAGGTAATCTGTTTCTTTTCTCTGACAGCTTTTAGTATTCTGTTCTTGTGATGGATTTCTGGGATCCTGATTATTATATGTCTGAGTGTAGATGTGTTTTGGTTGTAGCTGGCTGGATTTCTATATGCCTCATTTATCTGAATTTCACTTCTGTTACCTATGTTTGGGAAGTTTTCCTTAATTATTTCTGTGAATAGACTTTTTATTTCATTTGTATTTGTTGCTGCATCTTCATTCACATATTTTATTCTTAGGTTATAGATCCTCTTGTCATCTTCTAGCCTTTGTATCGTTGCTTCCTGGTTCCTTGTTATTTTTAAGAGATCCTTCCTTTCACCATCATACTTTGCGAATCTATCTTCAAGTTTTGAAAGTTTGTGTTCAGTTTCTGTTAAAAGGTTTTTCCAGGTTTCAATGGAGTTTTTAATTTCCTGATATTCTCTTTGGATCTGTTTCATATATTCTAGGTTTTGTTTATATTCTTCATCAAAGGCTTCTCTCCTTTCTCTGGGTTCCTCTATTCTTTCATTTGTGCCTACTTGAGGATTACCCAGGATTTCTTTTATTAATCTTATATCTTGCTTCACCTGAGTTAGAATTTCAGATTTAAATTTGGCGATGAGGTCACAGATGTATTTCTTTATTTCTGATGAGGTTGTCTCTGACATTACAGGTTTGGTGCTCTCAACCTCCTCTGCATTTACCTCTGTTGGACTCACTTTCCCTGGTTCCACAGTTGGGGACCTTTTGTTCTTTCTCTGTCTTGTCATGTTTTTGGCCCCCTTCAGACAGGTGGGTGGTGGAGGTTTCTGGGCCTTTCCTCTTGCTTATAGTTTTTCTGCAGCACACTTGCTAGGGAAGTACCACCCCTCAGTCTGCTGCAGATCTGTGAGTTGCACACTGAGAGCTGACTCCTCCCACTATGCCAGTCAACCAGTTTATGCTTCAGTAAATTTGTGTGTTCCCTGGAGATGCCACTGGCCCAGAAAAGCCCTGTCCCTGGCTATTGGGTTTCAACCAGGGGTGTGGCCCTGCCCGAGCAGATCCCACCAATCTACTTTGGACTAGGAGTCATCAGTGGAAGCTGCCTTGGGTTTTGATTCAAGCCGGCCCTGCCCAACTCCAAAATGTCGCCCAGCCAGTCCTCCCGGTTTGGGGATTCCAGTTCCCATTGCTCACCAAACTTTGTGCAGCTCAACTGGTTGTTTCCACTCCCTGTCTCAGCACCTCCTCCAGCTGAGGGTCTGGAACTCACCAACCCCCGTTCTCGGCAGGGCCACGATCTCAGCTTGATTGTGAGTCACCTGACTCTAAGATGTACTGGTACAGCAACTGGGGCTTGCCCAGATCCAGCCCTCTGTCCATGCTTCCTTTTCTTCTTTTGTTTTCTTTCTTTCTTTTTTTCTTTTTCTTTTTCCTCAGTTTCTTCCTGGGTCATGAGAATTCCTCTCCTTTTGTTTGGCTTTCTCCATGTTGCCAGATTCCAGCTTCTGAGTTGTTTTTATTTTTTATTTTTCCTGAGAGAGGCTCTCTTATCATGCCGCCACTCAGTTGGCCATCTTGCAATCTCCCACAATTTTTTTTTATCCATTCTGCGGTTGATGGGCATTTTGTTTGTTTCCCAGATTTAGCTATTACAAATTGTGCTGCTATGAACATGGGTGCACATATATCATTTTGACATGACCTTTTCAATTTTTCTGGGAAAATACCCAGGAGGGGAATAGCTGGATTGAATGGAACTTCCAATCCTAGATTTTTGAGGAATCTCCATGCTGACCTCCACAGTGGTTGCACTAGTCTGCAGTCCCACCAACAGTGGAGAAATATTCCTTTTTCCCCGCAGCCTCACTAACATTTGTTATCAGTTGTTTTCTTGATGGCAGCCATTCTTTCTGGGGTGAGATGAAATCTCAATGCTGTTTTAATTTGCATTTCTTGAGTGACCAGTTATGGTGAGCATTTCTTCATGTATTTATTTGCCATTTGTATATCTTCATCTGAGAACTGTGTGTTCATCTCTGATGCCCATTTTTGGAAGGGGTCTTTGAATTTGGGGGGTTTGATGTTTTTCAGTTCTTTATATGTTCTGGATATAAGTCCTTTGTCTGAGGAATTGTTGGCTAAAATTCTTTCCCACTCTGTGAGTTTTCTTTTCACTTTGTTGGTGATTTCTTCTGAAGTGCAAAAACTTTTTAGTAATATGAGATCCCAGTTGTTGCTTCTTTGAAGTATTTCCCATGCTGTTTGCATTTTATTAATGAATTCTCTCCCTATTCCTATGTCTCCAAGATTTTTACCTACTTTGTTTTCCAGTAGATTTAGTGTTTCTGTTTTAATATTTAGATCTTTGGTCTATTTTGATTTGAGTTTAATGTATGGTGATAGACATGGGTCTATTTTCAGTATTCAGCATGTGGAAAGCCAACATTTCCAACACCATTTATTAAAGAGGCTATCTTTTTTCCAGTGAACATCTTTAGCCCCTTTGTCAAATATAAAGTGGCTGAGTGTCTTTGTAGTAGTGTTTGCATCTTCTAAGCTGTTCCTTTGATCCTCAGGTCTACTTCTTTGCCAGTACCATGCTGATTTTATGACTGTGGCTTTGTAGTATAGTTTCAAGTCAGGAATTGAGATGCCTCCTGCCTTGCCTTTGTTGCCCAGAATCGCCTTTGCTATTCTAGGTTTCTTCTGTTTCCAAATGAATTTTAGGAATGTTTTCTCTAGAATTGTAATGTATGTTGATTGTATTTTGATTGGGATTGCATTAAATCTGTATAACAGTTTTGGGAATATGACCATTTTCACAATGTTGGCTCTTCCTAACCAAGAGCAAGGAATATCCTTTCATTTTCTAATATCCTCTTCAATCTCCTTTTTTAGAATAGTATAATTTTCAGCATATAGGTCTTTTACATTTTTAGTTAGGTTGATTCCTAGGTATTTCATTTTTCTAGATGCTATTGTTGAAGGTGATATTTCTATAATTCCTCTCTCATGGAGTTTTTTGTTTGTGTACAGGAATGCTATTGATTTTTGAGTGTTGACTATGTATCCAGCTATATGATGAATTTGTTTATTACATCTAGAGTAGTCTTTTAATGGAGTTTTTGGGGTCTTCTATGTAGAGTATCATATCATCTGTAAATAATGATAATTTAACTTCTTCTTTTCCCATTTTTATGCTTTTTATTTCTCCCTCTTGTTTGATTGCTCTGGCTAATATTTCCAGAACTATACTTAATAGGAATGGTGAGGGTGGACATCCTTATCTTGTTCCTGATTTTAGAGTGAAAGCTTTCAGTTTTTGCCCATTTAGTATAATGTTGGTTTGTCATAGATGGCCTTTATGAGATTGAGGTACATACCTTCTATTCTGAGTTTCTGCAGGGTTTTTATCATGAAAGGGCATTGGACTTAATTGAAAACTTTTTCTGCATCTATTGAGATGATCATGTGATTTTTATTTTTGGTTCTGTTGATGTGGGGTATTACATTTATTGATTTGTGTATGGTGAACCATCCCTGCATTCCTGGAATAAATCCCACATGGTCGTGGTGTATAATCTTCTTGATGATTTGCTGAATTGTATTTGCCAATATTTTATTGAGAATCTTTGCACTAATGTTCATTAGTGAGACTGGTCTATAGTTCTTTTTGGTTGGGTCTTTCTCTGGTTTAGGTATCAGAGTGATACTTGCCTCCAAGAATGAGTTAGGGAGGACAGTTTCTCTTTCAATTTCATTGAAGAGTTTAAGGAGTATTGACATTAAATCTTCTCTAAATTTTTTTTGTAGCATTCAGCTGTGCATCCATCAGGACCTGGGCTTTTCTATGTTGGTAAGTTTTGAATTATGTTTTCGATTTCAATATTAGGTTGTTCTAAATTGCTATATCTTCTTGACTGAGCTTTGATAGTTCACATGTTCCTAGAAATTGGTCCATTTCCTCTGTGTTTTCCACCCTATGTGAGTAGAGATTTTCTTTTTTTAAAAAATTTTATTTAAAGAAGAAAAAAGCAAAACAGAAAAAGAGGTAGAAAAAATACAGAATTTCAGAAAAAAAATAAACAGTAAGAAATTACTAGTTGATAAATTACATATTGTCTTCTTAGAAATAGTTGTTCAAGTTACAAAGTTAAAGCATATAGAGTGGATGTTCAAACAGTGAGGCTGCAAAGAAGTTCAATGATCCAGTAACAACTTAGCAACATGGTTATCAATCCTACACACTTACAGATAAATGCAGTTATATCCTTTAGAGCATTTTCTGTTCCTTCTTTTACTTTTTAAATTTTTTTTATTTAAAGAGAAACAAAAGCATGTAAAGGGTAGAGATAATATAGAATTTCAAAAAAAAACAATAAGAAATCAGTAGTTGATAAATTACATATTGTCCTCTTAGAAATAGTTGTTCAAGTTACAAAATTAAAGCATACAAAGTAGATATTAAAACAGTGAGAGTGTAAACAGCTATGCATGTATGAATCTCTACATGTATTTCTGTCTTTTCTGTATTAGATGGAAAAAAATCTTAGCAAGACAAAACAAAACAAATTCCTATAAAAACATGAAAAAAAGTTGTATAAAACCACTGTACGAGGTGATCTACAATGGTTGCTGTGTTGTTTATTGTTATCTTCAATAGAATTATCTATATCATCAGGCATAAATGAATATAGCAGTATAACTGAGTATAGCAGTACATAACAATATTAGTAAAAATAAAACATTGTAAACAGTATAAAACTTCAAAGGCAGGTAATAATCAAACCAGAGTAGATACTCTAGCGAATCTTGTCATCTTAAGTGCAGTTGCCTATACTCTCAGATTTGATACTATCAATCATAACAGCTTTGAATAAAATCTATCAACACAAAACAACAATTTAACAAACCAGATTCAATTACGATCAGTCATGGAAAAACAGTGTAAGTTTTACAGAGCTTTAGATTAAATTCATAGGAAATTAAGGATGATTACTGTACTATATCCTGTTATTTTTGGGATTACTGTCTGTGCCCTCAAATCTAGTACAGGTAGAATGACTGGAACAGAATATAATACATCTAAGCAGAGTAGTGTCAGTAATGTGGGTTTCAAGTCCTGGTGCACTATTAACAATATAGTGTATCAAGGCCATCTATGTTAGAGATTCTAGTTATCCTTCTCTCCCTCATTTCTGCTATGCTATTTTTCTGCCTTTGTCTACTTTTCTCCTTCATTCTACTGCCTGCCCCACTCATTGAGGCCTTTCTGCCACTGTTCCTAAAATCCCGGTATTTTTTTCTCTCTCTCTAGAATGTCCTTCAGTATTCTCTATAGGGTTGGATTGGTGGTCACAAACTCCCCCAGTTCCTCTTTGTCACGTAAGCATCTTGTTTCTCCACTAATTTCTAGTGATGGTTTTTCAGGGTACACCAATCTGGGCTGGAGATTATTTTCTTTTAGGGCTTGGAAGACTTTGCTCCAAGCCCTTCTTGATCTGATGGTCTGTGTTGAGAAGTCAGCCATGATTCTGATGGGTTTTCCTTTATAGGTAATCTGTTTCTTTTCTCTGACTGCTTTTAATATTCTGTTTTTATATTGAATTTCTGGCATCTTGATTATTATATGTCTGGGTGTAGATCTGTTTTGGTTGTAGGTGGCTGGAGTTCTGTATGCCTCACATAACCGAATGTCATTTTCTTTTCCCACTTGTGGGAAATTTTCCTTAATTATTTCCATGAATAGCCTTTGTAATTCACCTGTATGTATTCCTGCTTCTTTGTTCACATTTCTTATGCTTAAATTGTAGATTCTCTTGTCATCTTCCAGCCTTTGTATTGTTACTGCCTGTTTCCTTGTTATTTTTAAGAGATCTTTCCTTTCATGATCACACATTGCAAACTTGTCTTCACATTTTGATAGTCTATCCTTAGTTTCTTTTAAGGCATTTTGCCAGGTTTCAATGGAGTTTTTAATTTCCTGGTAGTCTCTTTGAATCTGCTTCATGTATTCTATATTTTCTTTATATTCTTTATCAAATGTTTCTCTCCTTTTTTTGTGTTCCTCCCTTCTTCTGTCTGTATCTTCCTGAGAGATGCTCCCTGAGAGCATTTCTTTTATTACTCTACTCATATCTTGCTTTACCTGATTTAATATTTCAGTTTTGAGCTCATCTACAAGGTCCCAAAGATATCTTTTAATGACCATTGAAGGCATGCCTGCTCTTGCATGTTTGCTTTCCTCAGTTGCCCTTGTTTTTCCCTCTCCTGGATTAGGGCTCTCAGTGTTCTGGGTTGGGGGCCTCCTCCTGCCTCTCTCTCCTGTCATGGTCCTGGATTCCTCCACACAGGTTACAGTGCAGGTCCCAGCCCCCTTCCCTGTTGGCCATGTTTCCTCTGAAGCATGCTGGCAAGGGACCTCTGCCCTCTCCTGACTGTTCTTATCACTGAGTTGCAAGCAGTGGCTGCCTATGCCTGCCCCTCCTCACCAGGCCAATCAAACTGCAGAGGCCTTCCCCAGGTTAGTGCTTGCTAGGCACAGGGAATTGATTTGGGACAGCTCATTGGGTCCCTGCCAGGGGCACAGCCCAGTCCAAGCAAATCCCACGAATCTGCTTTGGGGAGGGAGGAAACAACTGAAGTCACTGTTGCTCCCAGTTCAGGCTTCTCCTGCCAGACTCCAACATTTGCCCATTTGATCATGCCCTTCCTGTGTGGGTGGGTGTCCCAATCCCAGCACTGACTGTGGACCAATGAAGTTCCCTTTGCCAGCTCTGCTCTCCATTGGGTTCACCAAACCCCGACTTCAGTGCTTCTGTGCTTCCTGTGAGTGGCAGCGGGAAAGAGTTTGGGCGGCTCTGCTGGCTGTCACCGATTCAGGCTGGTGCAAATTCAGGCCGGTGCAAACTTGGTGGGTCGTAGCAAAAACACTGTGTCCCATAATTTTTAGCTGTTCCAGTTGTAGTCCCAATATATTTGACTAGCTTTTTTATGTTTTACTTTCTTCCTCTGTCAAGAGAATCCACCTCCCTCTGTCTAGGTCTCTCCAGGGTGTTTTATTCTGGCATATGAGTTGTTTCTCCCAGGAGGCTCTGTATTTTGTTGCTCACTGATCAGCCATCTTGTCTTCCAATACAGTTCTTGGAGGTTTCAGGCCATACTCAGTCGGCCCCAAGGCAGGGTGGCATGTCAGGGCTGCAGTTCATGGCTGCTGCAAACAACAAGGCAGAAACTAGCAAGAGAGTCCTCATTATTTTTAAGAGGTCTTTCCTTTCATGATCACACATTGCAAACTTGTCTTCAAGTTTTGATAGTCTATCCTTAGTTTCCTCTAAGGAGTTTTGCCAGCTTTCAATGGAGTTTTTAATTTCCTGGTAGTCTCTTTGAATCTGCTTCATGTATTCTATATTTTCTTTATAATCTTTATTGAATGTTTCTCTCCTTTTTTTGTGTTCCTCCCTTCTTCCATCTGTATCTTCCAGAGAGATGCTTCCTGAAAGCATTTCTTTTATTACTCTACTCATATCTTGCTTTACCTGATTTAAGAATTCAGTTTTGAGCTTGTCTACAAGGTTCCAAAGATATCTCTTAATGTCCATTGAAGCCATATCTGATGTTGCGTGTTTGCTGCCCTCAGTCTTCCTTGTTTTTATCCTGGATCAGTGCTCTCAGGGTTCTGAGCTGAGAGGCTCCTCCTGCCTCTCTCTCCTGTAATGTGCCTGGCTTCCTCCACACAGGTTACAGTGCAGGTCCCAGGCCCCCTTCCCTGTTGGCCATGTTTCCTCTGAAGCACACTGATGAGGGACCTCCGCTCTCTCCTGCCTGCTCTTGTCACTGAGTTGTAAGCAGCGGCTTCATATGCCTGCCCCTCCCCACTGGGCCAACCAAACTTCAGGGGCCTTCAACCAGTTAGTCCTTGCTAGGTGCAGGGAATTGATTTGGGATGGCTCATTGGGTCCCTGCCAGGGGTGTGGTCCAGTCCAAGCAAATCCCACTAATCTGCTTTGGGGAGGGAGGAACCAACTGAAGTCACTGTCACTCCCAGTTCATGCTCCTCCTGCCCAATTCCAACATGTTGCCCATTTGGTTGTGCCCTTCCTGTGGGGGGGGTCTCATTCCCAGCACTGACCGTGGATTAATGAAGCTCCCTTTGACAGCCCTGCTCTCCACTGGGTTCACCAACTCCCGACTTCAGCACTTCTGTGCTTCCTGTGAGTGGTAGAGGGAATGAGTTTGAGTGGCTCTGCCGGCTGATGCAGATTCAGGCATTTGGAAACTTAGTGGGTCACTGCGAACAAAAACTCTGTGCGCCATAATTTTTAGCTGTTTCAGTTGTAGTCCTGATGTAATTGATGAGCTTTTTTACATTTTAATTTCTTCTTGTGTCAAGAGGATCCATCTCCCTCTGTCTGTTTCTCTCCAGGGTATTTTATTGTGGCAAATGAGTTGTTTCTCCAGGGAGGCTTTGTATTTCATTGCTCACTGATCAGCCATCTTGACTTCTCCCCCCTTAGTAGAGATTTTCAAAGTAGGTATTCATGATCTTTTGAATTTCCATGGGATCTGTAATAATTTTCCCCTTTTCAGTCCTTATTGTGTGGATTTGAGTTTTTTCTCTCTTTTTCTTGATAAGGTTGGCTAGTCATTTATCAATTTTTTTTATTCTCTCAAAAACCAGCTTTTTGATTCATTAATTCTTTGTATTTTTTTTTAGTTTCAATTGCATTAATTTTGACTCTAATCTTTACCATTTCCTTTCTTTTATGAGCTTTGGGTTTGACTTGCTTTTCCTTTTCTAGAAGCTTGAGTTGTAGCATTAGGTTATTTATTTGTGTTCGTTCCATTTTCTTGATGTGACTATTTATTGCTATATATTTCCCTTTAGGACTACTTTTTTTGCATCCCATAGGTGACAGTATATTGTATCTGCATTTTTATTGTGTTGTAGGTATTGTTTTATTTCCTCTTCAATTTCATCTGTAACCCACTGGTTATTTAGAAGGTTGTTGCTTAATTTCCATGTATTTATGCTGGTTCGCAGGGGTTTTTTGCCATTGATTTCCAATTTTAGTGCACTATGATCAGATATTATGCATGGGATTATTTCGCTCCCTTTGCATTTAGTTAAAAAATGTTTTATGGGTTAATATATGGTCTATTTTGGAGAATGACCCTTGTGCAGCTGAGAAGAATGTATATTCTGATGTCATTGGGTGGAATACTCTGTAAATATCCACTAAGTCCATTCACTCGCAGGTATGATTCAATTCTGTTATTTCTTTGCTAAATTTTTGTCTAGTTGACCTATGTCTTTGTGACAGTGGGGTGTTATGGTCTCCAATTACAATTGTGTTCTTGTGTATTTGGTTTTTCATGTTCATTAGTATTTGTTTTATATAGTTGTGTGCTCCTGTATTCTGTGCATATATATTTATAATTGTTAGTTCTTCCTCTTGTAGTTTTCCATTAATAAGGACGTAGTGGCATCCCTTTTAATCCTTTTAGGTTTCAAGTTCACTTTGTCTGCAAACAGAATAGTTATTCCTGCTTTTTTCTGGGTTCCTGTTGTATAGAATACTGTTTTCCATCCTTTGACTTTTTATCTATGAGTTTCTTTTTGAGTCAGATTTGTTTCTTGTATACAGCATATTGTGGGATCCTGTTTCTTGATCCATTCTGTCAACCCATTTCTTTTGATAGGTGAATTGTGCCCATTTACATTTATGGATATCACTGATATGTACTGGCTTGACTTTGCCATGTTGTGTTCCTATTGTTGGTTTACTGCTTTTCTCCCTTGTTTAATTTGTTGTCCAGCCTGGTGTTTTCTTTCTATTGTTGTTCTGGAGATTGTGATCATTTTTATCTCTATCTAGCATGTCTTTCCGCACTAAGATTGGTTTGGTTTGGTGGATATGAATTTCTTCACTTGTTCTTTGTCATGGAAGTATCTTGTTTCTCCATTAAATTTGAAAAACAGTTTTGCTGGGTACATCAGTCTGGGTTGAAAGTTGTTTTCTTTTAGGGATTGAAATATTTCACTCCAAGCTCATCTTAACCTGAAGGTTTGTGCTGAGAAGCCTGCCATGATTCTAATAGGCTTTCCTTGATAGGTGAGTTGTGTCTTTTCTCTAACAGCTTTTAATATTCTGTTTTTATGCTGTATGTCTGAGATCTTAATTATTATATGTCTGGGTATGGATTTATGTTGGTTATGACTGTTTGGCATTCTATATGTCTCACTTATTTGTATATCAGATTTTTCCCCCCCTGTTTGGGAAATTTTCTACCATTACTTCTGTGAACAGCTTAGTTATGTCCTTTACATTGCCTCCTACCTTCTCACTGATGCTTATTAATCTTACATTGTTTCTCCTGTTACATTGTTGAAGCTGCTAGATTGTCATTTCATGCTGTTTTGTCTTTTTTATAAGTTCTACCCTTTCATGATTTCTATCTGCGATCCTGTCCTCAAGGTCCAAAATTCTATCCTCAACTTCATTTAAATGGTTTTGCTAACTTTCAATACAATTTTTTGTTTCTTGGATATCTCTCTGGATTTGTTTCCTGGATTCTGCTTGTTTTCTGCATTGTTTATTCAAAATTTCAATCAATTTCCCATGTTTCTGTACTTTTTTTTCTATTTCTTCTCTAGCTATATTGAGCAACTCATTTACTAAGGCTGTTATTTCTGTCTTTACATAAGACGTTATTTCTAATTTGACTTCCTCTATAGTCTCATGGATTTGTTTCTTTACTTCATTAGCTATCTTTTCAGAGATTTCTGGTGTATGACTTTTAAAGTCCTCTGTTTCATTGTCACCTGTACTTGCTCCTAATGGACTAGATGTTTGAGATTGAATTTTGCATTTTTGTTTAGTCATTTTCACCTTTTGGGTAAATATCTGGTCTTTCTATCCCAACAGTCCTTACTGTGAGTTTTGTTTGACAAAAACAAAACTGTGAGGGTCCTACTGTGTGGTTGATGTTTGTCAAATTGCTCAGTACCACAATGAAGAGGAGATCCAGTCACTGGAATTCCTCCTACAGGGCCTGTTGGGTGAGTCCTATATTCTTTCATGGCTAAGTAGCCTAGAAGTATTGATGTAGGACAACTCTTAGTTCCTGCTGTTGTTATATCTTCAGGTTGTTGCAGGTCACCAGATCACCCTAGCTATAGTGTTTGTGTCAGCTGAGGCCCTACTGTGTCACTTGGGGTCTCATAAGCTCTTTTAATTTTCTCTAAGTTGGGGGGCATTATTGGCACACTCCACACCTGTCTGATGTTCTCTGTATGGAGGAGGGGATTACCCACTCTCCTGTCAGGTTCACCAAGGTCTTACAGTTGGAGGGAGTTTCACTTCCGCTCCTATTTCTCACTGCAGACTTCTTTTTTAGGGGCAAACTCACTACACTGACTGGAGCCTGCTGATGTCTTCTGTTTGGGTGAGGGGGTCCTGAGTCTCTCATCCAGGCATCACAGTAATCCATTTGTAGTCCAAGGTTCTGATGTTCCCAGTGGAAGGGCGGGCCCAGCAGCAGCAGTCCCAGGCAGTTTAGGCCTGTGACAGGCTTCTGCATTGTTTCCAATGGAAGGGCAGGCCCAGCAACAGTGGTCCCAGGTGCCAGGTCCCATTGTTTTAATTCTTGAGGCTATAATTACATATTATAAAATTTACTGTAATGTTTTTTCTCTCTAATACATATTAATTAATTTCTAGTTACCAGATTTTTTCTATTTTTATTTGTTTTTATGTATGAACTTTAAAATCAGTTTGTCTGATTCTAGAAAAAAATGTGTTACTATTCTTAGCAGGAGTATGTTGTATTTATAGGTTAATTTATCAGAAAATAGCATTTTAATGAGTTTGAGTCTTCCTATCCAAGAATATGGTCTGACTTGCCATATGTTAAAGACTCCTTTATGAGTCATAGGAATATTTAAAGTTCTTATTTAAAGATAAAACCCAAACATTTTTCTAGTACTTTTCACTATTTTGTAGTTTGTATCCTCATCTCTCCTATTTAACAGTTTTCTTTGCTTATTTTTATGGTAGATAACAAATTTTACTAAATGTCATTTCAAGATCTTTGAAGATATATATATAAGATTATTTTCCTTATATCCATGAATATAGTGAATTGTAGTAATATTTTATCATTTAATATTAAGCCATCTTAGCATGGGCAGCTACTTCAAAGATAACAAGATATATCATGGTAGCCATTTTGGATTTACTCATATCTTGTTTTGAAGTCCTTTATTGCATTTTTGTTTTGTTTTTATTGGTTCCATTCCATTCTATTTGATTTGATTTTTACTGTGTCTAAAGGTATCTGCAGCTATTTTGAAGACAGCAGGAAGCATTATTTTTTAATTTTGAAGATAATAAAATCCAACAAAATGAGACAAGCAAAGCCAATTAAAACAATGCAGCAAAACTGGTAAAGAACTGAAAGCAAGATATGAGGAAAACAATAGATACCATAGTATATCTTGTTATCTTCACAGTAGTTGTCCATTCCATCAGGTATAGCAAAATCAAACCAAAAACATGACACAATAAAACCAGTCAGAACAGAATATTGAATAAAGCAAAACAGTGAAAACAATATTTGACTTCAAAGATAAGATAGAAGGAAATCCCCCTTATTTGCTATATTTTATACTGTCATCCTCCCAAAGAATGCTCAGACCATTGGCCCCAGGCCTGCATGATCAACCGAACAATACAAGCATTTAGTTGTTTTATGTACTTTAGTTGCTATCAACTCAGCCTGTCCTTCAAACCAGGGGGTTGCTTGGTGGAGAGGATGAACAGAGAGTGTTTGATTCTCAGGCTGTGCACTGTTAGGCACATGGGAGGCACTATCTGACTTTTCTCTCCCCAGAACTGGTGCGGCTTGCACAGCTTACCAGGAAGGCTGGCTGGCTGATTTCTTGGTTGGTCTCCCAAGTCCCAGCAAGGCCGATTCTTGGGAGACTCTGACTTTTCTCTCCCTGAACAGTGCGTGGCTTGTGCAACTTACCAGGAAAGCTGGCTAGTTGATCTTGGTAACCATTGTTGATTTTCTATTGTTTTCAAGTTCTGTGTCATACTGGTTTGTTTTAATTGGCTTTATTCTGTTTGATTTTGCTTGGTTTTATTCTCTTTAAAATAAAAAATAATATTAAGCCATTCTTACATTACTGAAATACATTATTAGGTAGTATATTATTTTTTAATGGGTTCTTGATTCTGTTCATGAGTATATTTTTGGTATTTGTGTTAATAATTATGAGATTGCTTGATAGGTTTTTTGTACAATCTATTGAATTGTGTCAGTGTTACCCTTGCTGCATAGAAAGATGAGAACTTTCTTTGTAATTTGGAATAGGTTAACTAGCTGAGGAATTATTAATATTATTATTGGTATTCTTATTATCATTACTGTTATGGGACAAGTAGAGGCTCTTGGTACAACTATCTAGGCATGGTGTTGAAGGAAAGTAGTTCTTCATTACCTTCCTCCATTTTTTTTCTGTACTAATTGGTTATTTAATTTATTTAGTAAATTACTTAGGTTGTCCTTTCTGTAGCCAGTTGTCTTGGTTAATTTATTTCCAGAAAATTATCCATTTCAAAATTTCCTGACATATTAATTTAGCTGAGAATACTATTGGATATGACACTTTTTGATTTTTCTGTACTTGTAGTTATTTTTCTCTAATCATATCTTATTCTGTATTTATGATTTTTTTTTGAATCAGGTTATTAAATAGTTCATCAATGTTTTTATTGGTATTCTGAAAAATTCAGTTTTTAATGACAGAATTACATATTCTTTTTAAAATTTATGCTTTCATATTAGTTAGCTTATATTTAACTTTGGTAATTTTCCCAATTTCATTAACTTCTTACATTGGATATATAATCTATTTTAGAAAATTATTATTATTATTAGCATTGTGGCCTACCCATTTTTCAATGAACAGTTTTAGCTGTTCTGATGCATATTTTCATTGTCATTATTTTCTAAGAAGTCTTCAGAATTTGTTTGGATTTTTCCTTCTCCTTCGATATCTTCACAGGTTATCATATGAATAGCGTCATCCTAAAAAATGACATACTTCACATTCTTCTAGTCTATAGATTTGATTTTTACTCCTTTCTTCTTACAGCTTATCTGTTAAAGGGCCTGAGTATGTGAGTTACAGAGCTTTCTACAACCTAATTTTGACAACTGTACATTTCTGGTGCAATTCATCTTTGGCTTCTATCTCTTATATTCTTTTCGAATTAGCAGCTAGATCAGACCTGTTGCTCTGTTCCTTTGGCAAGACCAAGAGAGATGGTTGTTCAGACACATGAGCTGCTTCCTTTTAAAAGGAAGTCTCTTCAGTGGACAGAACATTATGGGCATCTCGAGAACCTATAAGATAATTCCAATTCACAGTTGGTATTAATTTCTCCCATAAGATTTCTCAGTATTATAGTGACTCCTCTCCTTTCTCTTAGGTAAGAAACTCAATCTCAAGGACATAGATGATAACAGAATTAGCATATTTCATAATTACTTATTTACTTTGGCTAACATTACACATATAATAGTCACAGAATAACTATAATACTGTGCCAGTGTAATTATTAAAAATAGTTCAGAATATTTTTGCATATGTTCTACCAATTTTCTATTTTTTTATTTGTTATTTTTTAAAGAGTTACACTACATATAATATCTGATAGAGCTGTTAAATGTAGGACTGTCCCCTTTTAAACTCATTTACTCGCATAAGCAACTAGATTTAACATTTACCATCAATCTATGATATCTCCTTACTCATTTTGATTTCTAAAGCTAATTTTTAAAATTTAAATTTATAAAGAAGTATTCATGGAACAATGTTTTGTGAGTTTTTGCATATTGAGATAATGATTGGTTGTCTATTTTATGTGTGAAAGTAATTTTTTCTGGATGTAAAATCCTGAACTTTCATTTCCTTCACTTGGATAGCATAAATATGACATTCCCTTTTCCTTGTCATAGAGTGTTATTATAAAAAATTTTGTTAATAGTTTAATTTTTTGCTTTTGTGAGTCACTTGATTTTGTTTTTATATAACACAGGGTTTTTTTCCCCTCTAAAGCCAAGTAACTTAACTAGAATATATTTCCTTACAGATCATTCTGTATTGTGCTGAGGTACCAGAAGTGTTGTTTCAATATGAAGTCTTTTTTTATTGGTATGTTTTTGATATACATAATGATAACATTTCTCATAAGTAATTTGTACTTCTTCATGGTATATTTTACTATTTTTCCCCATTTCTCTTCCCTCCCTTCAACACCTTTTCTCCTCATTTGCAAAAACTTTGTTTCCATTTTTTCTATTTTCTTTTTTCTTGTCCCTCCTCTCCCCTCTGTTTTCATTTTTTATGAGTTTTATGATGTCAGCAATTTTTTTTGAATTAGAATATAGTATATTTTTTGCCCCCAGCCATTGTTTTCTTTTTCAAGGATATCTATTCTCTACTAAATGTGCCTTTCTTCAACACATATACCTTCTTTTCTCTTAAGAAATGGTTTGTTATGTTCATTTGTTCTTGTATTTTTTTCCAATTTAATCTTTAATTCTAAAATGAGATTTTTCTTTTCTTTCACATTTTTTTCTTGAGGTCTTATATTTTATTTCTGGTATTGTATAATTCTAGTTTTTTTTGATCTTGTAGAATCATGTTATTCGTTGTTACTACATTTTTCATATATCAAATATAACATGCCATTATTTTTAATTTATAGTGTTTTTTTCAGTTTCTTCATATGTTTTAGTTTGTTTTGAAATTATACATTATAGTTATGTCCCATATTTGAGCATGCCGTTTTGATATAAAGATCTCTCTCCATATTTCCTTATTTCCCCCCTTTCCTTCCTTCACTTCCTGGTTTTGATATATTTTTCATCAATAAATGAAATTAGTTTTTCAGGAGGAGATACGAATCAGGATAGCTTTTTGAATTTCAAAGCATTCTCTCCTTTTTAAAAATCTTATCTCTCTTTTTCTGTAATACTGTATTTTCATCTATTTTAACTACATTCCTATTAGGAAGAATATTCTTGCAGTAATTAATCTTTCAAGGGGAGAGCAAGTGTATTCTACTCACTGTCTTCACAGACATATTTTTATAGCCTAATAAACTAGAGCAAAGCCTTGCTTCAACTCATTTGGGAAAGTAAAAGAGATGATTTCTGTCTTCATGTGGGAATTAGTTTTGTTTCTCCTAAAATCTCAAGATGAGACAAATATTTGAGTACAGGAAGGTTGTTTGTACAATGATTCTATGCAATGATATGAGGTAGTGAGAAGAGTGAGACAGATCATGAAATCAACCAATTAGGAGAGAAAAAATGAAGCTGCATTGCGCTATGTGACATATCCAAAGGACTGGAAGCTGATTTTCCCTGGGCACATCAACTCTTCTCTACTCCTGGGCTGTATTTGTTTCTGTACCGATCAAAGTCCTGTCACAATGAGAAAGGTATTGGGGTTAGCATGTGTAGATAAACCAGGCACATTCTCAGGGGACACTGAGATCCAAGAGGAATAATATTATTCACCAGAGCTACGGCTAAAACCATAAGTGAGCCAAGGAGCTGTGAACGAGCACCACGCAAGACTACTACAGTGTAACATGGGGATCAGAAGGCAACATGTCCACAGGAGAGATCATGAAAAGATCTTACTTACTAGGCTATAATCAAGGCTTGGTCTTAACAGTGTTTTCTGCTGAAATTCATAATCTTGGTGATGAAGCAATCCTCTTTTAGTTACTTTTGTCCTTGCTGAAACAAAATACTCAACACCAAAATCAAAGGAGGGAAGGTTTATTGCAGCTTATAGTTTGCAGAGGATTCGATTCATAGCTGGCTGACTCCAAGAGAGAGGAACATCACAGAGTAGATACAGTTCATGGTGGCAGAAGGCAGCAAAGCAATGAAGCAGCAAAGAAGCAGCTGCAAGAAACACCCTGTTCTCCCAGTGAAGTCCTACTTTATGCTAGACCATCAGTTTGCTTGCTAGGGTTCCACACCTCACTAATCAAACTGTCACTCTTTTCTCTGTGACTTACCTTAACTGCTGAGGAAACCAATGCTTATCACCATGGCACCTTCGCGAATCTACACACAGTCAGAGCAGATCTGCTATTGACATCAGCCCAGGCGACTTGTATTAGGGTAGAGCCCCAGGGTATGAATTGTATTGCACCAGAATGATTCACGGTGACTAAGTTGTACATCTTTAAAATGAAGTAACATTTGAAGAGTGGAACCAAGACTGTCACAGGATGGACTGTGAACCCATGCAACACAGAGATCTAGTACTGAAAACTTAAAAATGTTAGAAACAAAGTGTAAGAGGTTATGATAGTAACATTCAGGGTTCAGGTCAACAGCTTTAAAGGGTGGTGGCCTTCGTGATGGATGTTGGCCACCTGTGGTGATGGGTGAAATCAGATAATAAATGATGGTTTTGATTGGCTAGTATAATTAAAATTAAGCTGGTTTGGACAGATGTTTCTCATACTCTGCCTAAAATTTCAGAACAAGTACCACGTCTAGATGCTAAGCACTTTGGGGATAATGCAGTGTTGTGTCATTTCTGTAACCAATGTACCACCCAGAACAGTGTTTTGCTCACAGCATGTTTCCTAACTGGCTGAAAAACTCTCTTACCATATCAGCTGTTTCATTCAGTCTGGCATAAATAATGCTAAGTGCTCATTCATGTAAACTGCACTTGACAAATCGGTGTTAAATGTTTTATGATTTATTATACCTGGCAATATTTACTAAACCCATTTCACTCTTTAAAAAGTAAATCAAGAACATATTTTCAGGAGGTGTGTGAATTTTAAATCACTTTCTCCCACATTAAATAGTCTCATTTAATTTAATGAGAATAGTCTCATTTCCAGTAGGAAGTTCTCTTGTGTTTTACTACTCCAATACCGAAAAGAAGGAGTCAAGTTTATACTCTAGCAACAGGCCAGAATTCCATCCACCCTGGACCCATGTTATATTGAAAATTCCATCCTGCATTGATTACTGGTCTCAATAAACACATTATGAAAGCTTTTATGGTACTGGTGCTTGTGAATTATTAAAAAATATAATGGAAAAATATGTAACATTGCCATATGATTACTTCCAACTCTTGCCCTCATTTTAAAGAATTGGTTAAAATGATAATGTTCACCTCTTAGTATTCTAGCATGCTTGAGTTATAGTAGAACTAAGAGATACGCATAATTTTAAAGAACAGCAAAACAAGCCTGGTTTGATGCATTCCAGATGACTTGGTGTCAGGCAAAGCGATCTCTCAATCTCAAGGCCGGGATGCTCAGGGTGGACAGTGAGGACGGCACACTTACTTCACATGGAGAACCCTTGCCAAGGTCTGACGTTTACTGAGTACTGAAGATACACGAAACTGGAAACAGTGAGAAGATTCCTATGGACTGAAGATAAGTGTGTGTTTGTGTGTACATGCACACGTGTGGGGCAAGGGGGGGTCTTGATGTAATTAACTTCCATATTTTCTTAAGCCTTGAGAATTCAACTGAGAGTTCTGAATGTTCAAATTATTTTGAAATTAACAATTACTTTTAGTGTGTAAGTACCATGATGAAATGATACTATGATGAGGTCGAAAGACTTTATTCTATGCACATTTAAAGCATTTAGGCAGGAAGAGGAATTCCTCAGAAAGGACTCATCCAGCAGAAGGGGACAGAGAATTCTGATATCTACCTGTGGTGGCTTCATGGTGGCAGCATGTTTAGGTAGAACCACATTTCCCAGTTCTCTTTCTTGTCTTTTTCCAGGAAGAGCAGAATGTGGGGAGAACAGTAGGCGATTAGGAGGACTCCTGTGGCTCCCTGTTTTGTGGTTGATCTGTGGAACACCCTCAGTGGTGGAGGCAGTAGCGAGCCTGTGACTGTTGCATGTTCCTCTCAATCTCCCTCAGCTTCTCCAACTCCTAGTCAGGTACTAGTATTTAGGTCTGCAACAAAGGAGCCTGGCTTTCTATCCCATTGATGTCAGGGGCAACAAGAATGGCCATAGGTTTCAATTTGTCCTTTCAGGGCCCTGGCTCATGCTTGTGGATTCTTCCTATCCTTATATTTACCTTCCCTTCCTTCTCTTCCTAATTGCCTGCAAGGTGGAATGTAAAGTCCAGGTCCAATTTATAATGAGTTATGTGCATGTGTGTGTGTGTGAGAGAGAAAGATAGATAGATAGTCAGAATTCACTCACAGAAACAAAACCATAAGATGTCCATCTACATTTGGCCTTTCATATCAGTAAGTTGTATATGTGCAGAGTTAACCAAACTAAGATGGAAATTATGAGACAGCAAAAGAACTTGTGTGTATACTGAACATGGGAACATGAGCAGATATTTTTCTTGCAAGTTCCTAAAAATATAGTACAATAACTATTTATATGATATTTACATTAAACTAGCTATTATAAGTAGTCTAGAGATGACTTACAGTGCACAGGTTCTATGAGACACTATGGCATGTTACATAAGGGATCTGAAACTTCATAGATTTGGGGGCTTTCACTGGCTTCAACAACCAATGTCTTGTGGCTACCAAGAGATGGCCAGATATGTATATAGATACACACGTGTCTATACATATGGACATATGTGTGTCCATGTGCTTGTGCCCTGTGACCGCTGACTCGTACACCATCTCTATACATCACACTGGTACTGAGGTTTGAACTGAATGCTCTGATTTGCTGTTACTGTTTGCGTCATTGTCACACATCCTTCATTCCATTGCGGGTGATCCGTATTCATGCAAATGTCCTTGCAGTCATTTTCCAGTACATTCCTTAAGAGACTCCTTTAGAAGGGCTGCAGTTATCTTCGGAGAGGCTTCCCGAGCCTCTTCATTACCCTTTCCTCGCTCATCTCCCCCACTGATGTCTCTACTGAGAAGTCTACACCTACAGAAAGGAGATTAGGCTTCAGGAGTGGTTGTGGGAACACTGTCTTTATTCTGGGATGTATACATCTGATTTTAGGGAAGAAAATCCAGACTGAAGTTTTCCAGTGGTCAATCCTGAGAATTTAGTTTGAATTTGAAAATCCAATTCTGTTCAGTCGTGCATGTGGACAGTTGGCTCAATTCTCTCATGGTGTCCTTCTCATTTTGATCTGACGTTTGGGGTGCAGTGTGCAGTTGGTGTAGGATGCTAGACCTGAAGGACTGGACTGTCCATTTCTTTGCTACTTTATCACTTAGATGAGGGGACATTTGGAATTTCATCGATAGATTGGTTTATAGATGAACAAACGTAGAGTAACCCAGCTTTCTCGTCCAAATCAACATTGGCTCAGCAGTGCTGACAGTAGCAAAAATTGCTTGTGATCGTGAGAGCGATTACCTTCAGCCACAGGGCGCAGGTCTGCTCTTTCTCCTCGGCTGACGTGATGAGCAGCCATTACTGCGGTGGGAGGCATCCTGAGGTTGCCAAATGTTTTCGGCCAGATGTGAAGGCATGCTGAGCTTGGGTTGATTTGGAGCTTCCTGAAAGCCAATCCAATTTCTAAGAATTTAAATCATAACAGTTCACTTTTACAAAGTGCTGATTCAGGCTCAGTGCCAAGCATTTTACAGGCATTTTCTCATTAGAGCAAGTCTCTGAGGAAGGTATTATTATCCGTGTGTTAGAACGGAGAACTCTGGGGACTTGGGGGTTAAAGAGCTCATCTGAGAGTCACATGGCTAAGAACTGAAGAGCCAGGATTTGAACCCAGAATGCTGAACATTGGGGCCCCATGCACAGTCACAGTTGCTGTGGGAAAGAGTGAATATGCCTTGTTGACTTACAGCATATGAACAGAAGCAGGCCCTGCTCTGTCCCTCATCTAACCTCACCCCCAAATCTGAAGATTTTATCATGGTCAGAGAATAGACCATGAAAGACATAAATGTGTATTTATTATTTTCCAGTCAAAGAAGAAGAAAAAATAAAGTTGCCCAGCAAGTGAGTGGCTACCACCTGAGTACCAGCCGGCTCTCTGGCTGAGTCCGGATTCTGGTAGGACCAAACATCAGGGGGCTGGAGGCATTTCTCAAAGTTGTACTAAGCAGAGGGGAAGCTATGCATGCACATTTTCTCAGGCTACTAAATTACTACTAAATTACGGGGCAGGAGCGAGGTAGGATGAACCAATGCTACTCCTTTTCAGTCAGGCAAGCAAGCAAAAACATCCTGTCCACGGGCTCTGGAGAAGTCTATTAAATGCCCTGGTGCCTACCCAGGGAGCACTGTTTCTGCTCCATGTTAAGCTGTCAGGGCTCGTTCTGCTGAGGAGTGGGCACAGAGGAAAGCCAGGCCCACAGGCTGCTGGCCGGCCCACAACAGCCTGGCCCTGCTGCTTCTCATTAACGTTTTCATTGCCTTTTCATGGATAATGAAATAAAATCAGAATAAGGACTCTCCCTCGACTTATAACTTATGGCATTCGGCATCACTTCCACCCTTCAGATCTGTAAGAACTAATGAGACAGATCTCAAAGTCAGGATTGCAATTTTAAGTGTAATGTACCAAGCATAATATGTCAGTTCCATCATTCTCCTAAAAATTCTGTTTCCTCCCCTAACATATAGAGAGCATCTGTGTTAGATGTTGGGGTAGCTAAATTCCACATGTTCCTCCACCCAGTGAAGTCGGAGTCTGCACAGGAGACCCCTGCTGTGAAAGACCTGCAGTCATCTGATGGCTCAGGTGTATCGGAGCTCTTGGGGGAAACCAGCACCTCTGTCCGAGGAAAGGGATTTCAGAAGCAGATGACTGGGCCGACTTTTGCAGGGTTCAAAGGAAAACAGGCTTTGAGGATTTGGATAACTTGAGTAGTGTGTAAACTAAGGGCATGTGTGGGAGCACTGATAAAACCATGAGGAAAAACAGACTGGAAGCTAAGAGGGATATTGAATGTCGTGCTAAATAATTTTCATGATGTGGGAAGGGAAACCATTAAATGAATGATGATTGGAAACTAGGAGGAGACACAATCAGATTAGTTTTTTTTTTTTTTTGGTATTGGGGATCAAACTCATGACCTTGTGCTTGTCAGGCAGGCGCTTATGCTGCTGAGCTAAACCCCCATGCCCTGGATTAGTATTTTAAGGTGCTCTCTTGGCAGCAATGTTGAGGGTAGATTGGAGAATCCAGGCTGGGAGATCAGTTAGAAGCCTTTGCTTTACTAATTGAATGATGGCTATGAGCGGAACCCACGGCCTTGTGCATGCCAGGCGAGTGCTCTACCATTGCGCTACACTGCAAGCCCAAACCTTTGCGTTGTTTTTGGCCAGAAGTGGTGGGAAAAGGAATCAATAAGCAGACTAAAAATTGTGTTTGGAGGGAGCAGAAACTACTTGTAAGGGGTCCAGGACTGAGAACGTTCGCATAAGAAATTCTGAGCCACAGTGACGGAAAGGGGTTTCATGAAAGAGTGACCAATAGTGTTAAACGTTGTGTGCAGGCACACCTGAAAAAACTGACAAACAACTCCTGGGTGTGGCATCTGGCAGAGGCTTGGCGACCTTGATGAGGTGAGTTTCAGCGAAGGAACGAGAGCAGAAGACTGGATGGGTTGAAGAGGGCATGGGAAACGAAGACGTTGGGAAATTAGCATGGGCTGCTATTTTTGAAGACTGAGCTGTGGAGACTAAGATGACAGGGTTTTATTTTTTCACTTTTAAACATAAGCAAACAACAAAAAATGGAAATTGCTGTGAAAATGGAACTGAGTCAGCTCCCTGTTTTCTTGCTAGTTTTGGCTCTTTAAATCCCAAGGACATACTACAGCTTCAGACCATTGGACCAGTTGGACTCTGTCACTATGACAACAACTATTTTTTGTCAAGGGCAACTGTCCTGATCATCTTTCTACACTTATGCTGGAAACCCATCCCCTCCCCTTCCACTGAGCCGTCTAACTCACTTGGTTAATGCGTGTGCCTTGAATTATCCTCCAGCACTACTGTTGACCACATCTCACTTCTCTGGCTCAAGTTTCGAGTCTCCTCACTCTGGGTCCTAAACTGTGGACTGACTCTCGGAGGTCATTCAGGGTGCAGTTGTACCCATGCTATGAAGGAGGCCAAGATGTGAACCTTTTCCAGGTTAGTGGCCTCCAGAAAGAGTATCAGATGGCAGCAGAGAGCAGTAGGTCAGGAGTAGGGACTCCATGGTTGGACTATCTGGGTTCAAATTCTGGCTCTGCCACCTGCTAGCTGTGTGACCTTGAATGCATTTGTTTGCCTCAGTTTCCTCACCTACTGTATACAAATAGTAACAGAACCTATCAAATTACATTGTTTTAAGGATTAAATGTATTAACACTGTAAGGTGCTTAGAATGTATTTGGCACATAGTAAGCCCTCCTGCTTGTCCTTATAAATAGGACAAGCTCCATAATCAGCTCCAGCAAGATTTTACCTTTTTGCTGCCCTCTGGTGGTCATTAAACATATTGGAGGACTTCAACCATAAAAGTTGACCCGTTGTGTGCTGGACAAAATGTAGATCAGAGGACAATTATGATGGTAACAATAATGATGACAATAAGTGGTTTTATTTAATCCTGCAAGTAACTCTACTGAAGCAGAATCATTATTTCTTTTGTACAAAGAAGAAAATTGGCACTGAGAAAAACTTATCTGGGATAAACTATTTGTATATTAAATAAATATCATATGCACTCAAATAAGCCTTATCCATAACCAGGGTTTTAATGTACAAGAAACAAAAATTTAGTTGTTTAGTTTAATTCAGTTCAAGAAATATTTTAATCTGATTTTGTTCCAATTCAATGGTTTCTTAAAACATACAGTTTTGGCTTTAAAAAGAACTGCTTGGTTTTTTTGTTTTTTTCCTGGCCACTGGGAAAGTTGGTTCAGTTCAAGGTTTAGTGAAACATTAACACTGGGGTTTAGTTCTATCTGACTATTGATTTGGAGTTAGGTTTGGTTCAAATCCTGTTTCCAGGAGTCTGGTGAATTTTATACTGATGGACGTCCTCAGGAAACAGCCAATGGCTAATAAGAAGGCACTGGGCCTCTTTCATCAGAAACATTTCCATGGCCCTCTGGTCTGGACTCCTATGATATCTGGTTCTCTTTAAGTTGGCTGTCCTGAGACAGAATAATAATGCTAAATGTAGTAGTGAGTGGGGATTTTGCAACACTGACAAATGATCTCATTTTGCTGGATAGACTTCTAAACTCACAAACTCATGACTTTAGTCACACATTGATTCTAAGAGATCCTACCTCACAGATGGATGGAGTCTTCAGGCTGCATGCTTGCCGTTTTGTCCCTCTTGAAGCTGTTAAAAAGCAGCTGTTTTATATATAAAAGCTATCTTCCTGGGATGTTATCGGTTTTCAATTTAAAATTTTTCACTTCTGATGTTCAATTTCGTTACATTTAGAATCCCAACTGTTTTTGAGAGAACTGTGTTCTCGATTTTATAAAGCTATTTAATGGATGATGAGGACTCAGTTTATGGAAAGATGTTTATAACCAAATTAACTGGAATACATTCGTTGGGTTGAATAAGGGATGCTTAAATTAAAATTTCATTTGTATTCGTATAGTGGTTCATACCTCAGAGCAAGGAGAGGAATTAGGAAGCTGGGACCTGAGAGTTTAAGCTGAATTGTGGTTTTTATGAAATCATAATTGTAGTTAACATTTTTTGGCACAAACCATATGCCAACTCTCCGTCACAGAGGTACTATAATTATCCATTTAATAATTGAGAAAAACAAAGCTTAGAGGGATAGAATAAATTGTTCAAAATGTGCCCAGGAGCAAGAAATAGGATTTTGAGCTCAATAATTTAGCCATTCTAACAGATTTTCTGGTAGTCAGGAATTAAATGCAACTATAAATTAAGATCAAGGCAAAGAAGAAATTCAGACACCCAGCAGACCAGCAAAAATCAGAGCATGTGCAGAAACCAGGAGTCAAGAGAAGTCAAGGGTCAGAACCTTTTCATGTAGATGAAAACCAGAGAGAGGGAGAAACTAGTCTGATGATAAAAGGAGAAGAAATAAATAAATGTGGCTGGACAAGACAAGGGGACCAGAGCACAGCGCTTGGTTGAAAGGTATTTTCCATCCTATCCAGGCCCTATCTTCTCAGGAGGAACCAACCTGACACAGTATTGGACTCATTCAACCTGATGGGGGGGGTAGATTCATTAGCTTGAGTAAACATAGCCAGAAATAAGAAATTTATAGTAAGTACAGGCCCTCTGAAATTCTTCAATTTTGTCTCACGTCATTTAGTTCAATTCCCTGTTCAAAGTGGGGATTTTTTTGTAAGGCATCTCTGATCAGGTCACTCAGTCTCGGCTTGCATATTTCTGGGAGTGCTAACTCTCCACCAGCTTCTTTCTTCTGTTGCAGCCTTCTGACTTCTGTAACATTCTTTCTCTGCAGCCCAGAGTTCATCTTTAGGTGTGCTAGGCATTGTTTCGACTCTCTCAGTGCCCACACAAGATGCCATCTACTGTTGTGCGTGTGATTTATTTCACTTAACATTGTGGTTTCAAGGTGCTACTGTTTTGGTTTTTTTTTTTCCTACATGAAAATACTGAAAATGCTTTAAAAAGAAGTGAAAGAGCTAAAAAAATAATCCAAACTACAAAGTCTTCCCAGAAATAGAAGAGGCGAAGTAACCTCAAGAGCTCACTGGAATATAATTTGAGGCGAGAAGAGGTCTCATCTCCAACCATAGTCTGGTGTCTCAGTTTCCCACCCCGTCCCGTGAAGAGATCACCTTCTCCGCTTCTAGGACCACAGTACCTCCCAGTAGGCTCTTGGTGTCCTTGAAGAACTGTGAGGCAGTAATGGAGCCATTCTCATTTCATTAGCTCTGTACAGTAAGCCAGCATTTCTCAAAAGTGAGTATGGTAAGAGTCAGAAGGGAAATAAAGCTGAAGAAAAAAGTAAAGAAGGAAGACAATGAACACACCATCAGTAGACATCACCCCAAGTTTTCCGGGTGTTTCCTCCAGGTCAGGGTGCCTCCTCCTCTGTGCTCTCTCTAAGGATGGGGAGAGAGGACTGCAGTGATTCTCAGCTCCACTCAA
The DNA here is from genome assembly GCA_004027455.1 of Hydrochoerus hydrochaeris. Taxonomy (NCBI): domain Eukaryota; kingdom Metazoa; phylum Chordata; class Mammalia; order Rodentia; family Hydrochaeridae; genus Hydrochoerus; species Hydrochoerus hydrochaeris. The sequence goes on along the minus strand of PVLA01001406.1, from coordinate 123,824 downwards.
ACCAGTTATGGTGGTGTCACATCAGGGGTTGAACAAGGAGGGCAGCAGTGATCTTAAATTCAAACATGGGGTATGCATAAAAGTGGTTTTTACTTTTTACTGTGAAAGGAAAACTGTCATTGAGCACCCACACTCACTGTAGTTGTTTTTCCTCACCTTGTTTTTTTTCTGTCAAAAGAAAATATTACACTATAACTTCATTCACTTTATTCAGCAGATCTTACTCTTCCTCCAAATCAAAATGACCATGGAATATAAGAGTTTTGAAAACTTCAGGACACAGAGGCAGCCAGGACAGCGCAACTCAGGACACCCAGGAAAGAGGACTCCCAGAACTACTTCAGAAAGTGTCAAGGATGATGAGATAAGTGTGTTTGAAGCCAAGGGGAGTATTTTGGAGGGGATTAGTGTTGATGTGTCTCTTATTGTAATATATTTTAAAATTTTAAGGGCTGGAGATTTAGCCTGTCTGGCAACCGTGAAGTTGCGAGTTTGATCCCTGGTACCAAAACAAAAAAACCAAACAAAAAATGAAATAAAATTTTAAACATACACTGTCTTTAGTGATTGCACCTTATACAAATATTAAAAATAAAACTAAAGGTGAATGTTCTGGTTTGAATGTTTGTGTCCCTTGCAGAATTCATGCTGGAACTTCCTTCTCAGTGCAACAGTAGTTAATGGGGAGGCGCCATTTTGGAAGCAGAAAACAAGCCTTCAGTAGATACTAAACTGGGTGGTCCCTTGATACTGAACTTTCCCATCCCCAGAAGTGTGAGAAGTAAATTTCTGTTTATAAATTACCCAGTCAGAGGGATCTTTTTATAGCAGTGAAAACAGACTAAGCCAGCGTCTATGTTTGCTAACTTTCATCTCACACTGGTCACCTGTAGCAGTTGTCTTTCCCATTCATCCATTTAATCCACAAAGATCGATTTTTAATTTAGAGCCAGTACGTGTCCAAGCTGGGTTTTGAAAGTAATCAAATTAAACAACACACATAGACTGAAGGCCTATTGATAAAGCTGGCACTGTGCTAAGTAAATCAACAAAATCCAGTCTCACTGTTAAAGAATTAGCTGTGACCAGCAAATAAATAAATATTTATAATATAGAATGTTAAATATTGGACTAGAAGGTCACATTCTGCTTTTTTCCTTCCCATGGTCTGAGACACCTTAAATCTGGAAAGAGGCTCATGCTCCCTTAGTCTGGGCTCCAAGGAATTTTTCCATCTGAGCTTATTGGACTTTGAGGTCTCCTCCACTCTGCAAGGTGCTGCCTCCAAAGAAGACAGAGTGAGCTTGGAGGTGATGGTGTCCCTGGAGATGTAGGCAGACAAGGATTTGCAAGTGGCTGTTTGGCTGGGTGTCTGTGTGTCTGTGTACGTGTGTGCTTGTGTATGGATGTGCACACACAAAGCTTCCAGGTGGCCCAGTCCTCCCAGTGAACCACCTACTGGTCAAGCTGTGAGGGACCCCTACAGTAGAGCGCTGGAAAATCAGCTGAGCCTGGGAGTGTAAGGGGAACTTGAGTACTGTGGTCCTTGAAGATAGAAACATAAAATTTTTTTTCATTAAAACAGTCTTGAAATTGTTGGCAAGCCTGTAAAAGGGCTTAGGTAGAGCTGTCCTGGGGCAGCTTTTCTTTGAGTTCAGTTTATTAATGTAGGTTTTTTCATAGCTTTTTATTAAGCAACATATGGTATTTGAGGCCATTTAACACCAAAGCAAAAGCTTCATAAAGAAACATTCTGAACACCAGTATAATATAAACTTGTACTGCTGCATTTTACAGAAAAGCAAGTTATTGGAAGGTTTGCAAACAGTTCCCGTAGTATTTTCTAACATTTGCTGACAAGATATTTTAGTTTCATTCAGGTATATTATATTAAGCCTTTCAAGAGGGAAAAGAAGAACCTGAGTATAAAATATATGCATGTGTATTTGAAGAGGATGAGAATTTGACGATGGAAAGATTTTGTATTATGGTTTCTGTCTAGATGTCCCCTCGAAGCCTCATGTAGTCATAAGTTCTTTTCTGAGGCAGCTGAATGTAGAGTGCGGGATTGATTCATAGTGCAATGCTGGGATTAAGTGTGCTGGGATCAAGTCTGTGAGTGCCGTACTCACCTAAAGGCTGATAGTCTGCATACAATATAAGGGACAAAAGACTCTCTCTCTCTCTCTCTCTCTTTCTCTCTCTCTCTTGCTCTCGCTCTCTCTCATTACTTTTTCTCTCTTCCCCTGCCAGGAACTGTTGCCCCCTGCCCTATGTACCATTCTGTCTTAGAGCCAGCCAATCATGATTGAAACCTCTGAGAACTTTGAGCTAAATAAACCTTTCTTCCTTTAACTTTTAGTACTTTGTCTCACCAGTGAGAAAAGTAACTAAGACATCATTCATATCCCAAAAATGCCTTTTGACCTTTTGAAGCACTTTCTTAAAGCAGTTGAAGAGGTTGGCTTCTGTTGCTGCTCAAAATTTAGGACATGGATCTATAAGATGACATCCTTCCAAAAATGTCCTTTGTAAAGAAATGTGGGCTAATTAGAAAAAGAGCCTGCAGTTGATCTTCCTATTTTTCCCCATTTCCCCGACCTGCTTCAGAGGTAAGGATCTTTTCAAAGGAATATTACCCACGGGAAGGACCCCTCTTACTCTCTGTTCACCCTCAGTGATTGTCATCCCGTCAATGTCACTTGACACTCAGTGTCACTTGACGCTCACTCTGCAGGCAGCTGTCTAGGAACTTACATATGCCAGGGCTGAACTAAGCATGCCAAACCAAGGATGATGTGCATCCAATAGTAGGCTGCTAATTGGAGGGCCCGACCTGAGACTCACAGAACCTCAGCTTTACAACCTATGTGGTATTTTGTGCCAGGAAGACTCTTGTCATCCAAGGGACATTTAGAAACAGGTGGAGACAGTTTTGGTTGTCAGAACAGAGGAAAGGGGTACCATTGGCATCTAGTGGGGATAGGTAGAGGACACGGCTCTGTGTCCTATAGTGTACAGGATTGCTCCTGTGCCAACAAGGCATCCAGCCCCACTTGCTAGTCACTGGCTGTTGAGACATCCTGTCCTACATTAATTCAGGAAGACACCCGCTGGGTGTGCAGGGTGTGTATGTGGTTGAAGTGAGGACTATTGCTTTCGTTCTTCTGCTCTATCAGGAAAAGTCTCAGAGCCTCATCTTGATCATGTCTGAGAGCCCTCTGAGGCACTTCCTCAACTCTGCTCAGTTGGCCACCAAGGAAAGGGGCACGGAATTTTCAAGTAGTTGGTCAGAAACATTACAAGGGTGAACATGTGGCTTGGTTGCCATTTGAAGAGTTTAAAATGAGACAAAGGAGACAAAGAAAGTGGGGTGGACTCGCAGAAAAGGAGGGAAAATGCAGCTTTAGGTCCACAAGGAGAAAGAACCTATACCTTCCTGGAAGGATGGATTGCAGTCCCACTGTCTCTGTAACTAAAATATTGCAGTGAAAGGCATCATCACCAGCCCTGGTCAGTGGGGAGGGCAGGACCAGATCTGGACCTAATAAGCGACTTCTGTAGGCCAGCTCTTGAGTGCCCAACCTGCACCCTTGTGGCCATAGTACAAGCTGTTATGTTCTTCCCAAGTCACCTTTCCCAACTGCTGTCCACTAAGGGCACGCCCTGTTGATCCAGGTGGTTGCTGATCTTGTTCTCAAGCAGAGTGCACCATGAGCTGGGGCAGAAGAGAGGTGATACTCAGTTTACACCAAGCTCAGATTTTCCATCATATCATCTAACATAAAAATTGACAGATTTATTCTGCTCCTTCCATCAGCAAAACACTGTTCTGGATTCTGTGGATGAGATTGTACAGAGGACTGTGTCACAGCCCATGTCTTCAAAGACTCATTTGTATAGATCCTTGAAAGATGGTAAGACGTTGACAGGTGGAGAGATTAGTACTGAAAGTAAGTAACAGAGTACATGCTTGTTTGAGGAAGCACAATTAATTTGGTATAAATGAAACAGACAAGATTTTCAGGGCAACTGTAAAGAAAACTAGAAAGGCATTGAGAGCTGAGCACAGAGGACATGAGCATCAGAAAGAGGTGCATGTACTTTAGGCTGTGTGAAGGAGCCCACTGTTGGAAGGTATATTGGAGCAGAATGATATGATGAGTTCTTTACTTTAGAAGGAGAAGTTTGCCAGTAATGTACTGTAGTGGATTGCTAACTGGTGGTCAATTTAAATGCCAGCTGAACTGAATCAGTGTGGTGATGAGTGTGAATGGCCCACCTGAGGACTGTTGCCAGCATAAAAAGGAGACCTAGAGAGCAAGAGTGGTGTTGTGGGTTCTCCTAAGTGGAGCTGTGGGTTCTCCTGGAGGAGTTTGTCATGCTGGCCTCCTTGATATGAATGAACTTCACTGCTACCATCAGAGGAGTTCGGTACTCTGTTGCTGAGAATAGCTGTGGTTCACTTTGGGGGTACTCTGGTCCTTACTTCCTGGCTCTGGAGGGTAACATGTGTGCTGTTCAAACTCCAGGAGAAGCTTGTCACACTGGCTTCCTGATTTGAACTTGTCTGTTCTCATTGTTGAAGGATCTCAGGACCTCATCATCACTGAGGATGGCTGTGGCACTTTTCAGGGGAGACTTGGTCATTATTTTGAGCATTGTTTCTTGGCTCCAGTACAGAACCCTCAGCCTACTGGCACAGATCCTTCACCCTGCTGGCAGAGACTTTCTGGCTTCTACCGCTGACCTCTGGGCCTTACCAGGTGAAATAGACTTTCATGAGTCACCATCGTGGGCTGTAGGTTTTCAGCTGAACTCATGCAGGTTATTTCCATGGGATCCAGGCCCTTGGCTGGATTTTCTAGGTCTTTAGTGTGTGGACAGATTTCTCTGCACTTTCTTTGCATTTGACTCATGGGGTGACCATTATAAATAATACAAAAATTATATGTCCTGTATGTAACCATTACAAATAATACTATAAATTATATGTCCTGTATGTAATTGTTCTCCTTGCCACCCCTGAGGCTGGACAATCAGGCAAGGAAATTTGGGAGGAATTACTCAATTTCTTAGATACCCTGCGAATGGAGCTGGCAGGCCAAGCCAGTGGTTGGGAAGCTGGCCCCGCAGTGCAGCAGAGAAGAGCAGAGGCTGGAGAGCCTCACACCCTTGTCCAAATCCTCACTCTGGTGCTAGTAACTGTTTAATCTTGGACAACTCATTTTGTGCCTCTGTCTCCATGTGTGTAAAATGTAGGCTAGTAAATAGAATTTTCTTCCCAAAGTTTCTGTCAAAAGTTTTAAATATGTTGCATAAAATCACTTAGCATAGAATTAGAGCAGATTATTAAATTTATAGAAATTTTGAAAGTTGGTCAGTGTCATATTGGTCTTTGTAAATAAACTAGTGAGAATATTTATGCCACAGAAGTTAGCAAATGTTATCAATCAGTAAGAAAAAGTGGGAGAGAAAATGAAGAGGGAAGAGAAAGGTGATAAACAGGGACAGAGAGAGAGAGAGAGAGAGAGAGAGAGAGAGAGAACTCATTCAGCATCTCAAGAAGTTGTTTGAATATTTGACAAAAAAGATCTTAAAATTAGGTATTATAATATACTGTGCATTATTTATCACATTACACCGTGGGACCTAATATATATATGAGAATTGGAAAAGTGAAGCAAGGTGGGTTGACTCAAGCAGCATGGGTTAGAGGAAACATTCCTGTTACATTAAGCCCAGGACCACACATTTTAGAAAATACCATGGTTTAGTTAGAAGCAAGGCTCAAGGGTAGAATAGCTGGTTTGGAAACCATACTACTTGAATTGGAATCTTTCTTGTACTTATTATCCTGGACAATTTACTTATCTGTACCTGAGGTTTTGATTCTATAAAATGGGATAATATTAAAAATATATACTACAGAGATACAGTTTTGGAACAAGTTAGATATTTCTGAGCAAAACTTACAGGGTGATTGGGAATATAGGAGGAAAATTACAACAGACTGTGCAAATTGTGAATGCCCCTGCCAAGCACACAGCATATGCTCTTGTGCCTAGTATGGAAAGAGCCTGGCTGCCCTTTGGTCTTTTTGGCTACAAACCCATAAACAAATAGCAACTGTTGAGAGCAGCATCAGCACACAATAAAGGACTCCACTGTCTGGTTGTATCTGGAAGTGGAAGAGCTACCACCCAGTGAGTGATAATGTGATGTTACGTGTTGCAGGAGAGCCTCTGAACTCCCATTCCTTCCTGCCAAGCTCACTTTGGCTGAGTAACATCTGCCCTCAGTGTATTATTCCTTCCTTCATTCCTAGAAAAGCTCATGCTTTAAGTCATTTCCAGTCACTTAAATCCTGAGGTGAATGAAGAATTCAGAAATGGTCTTTGTCCAGAGCTGGGTGTTGGTGTAAGTAAATGATCTCTGTAGCTGCTTGGACTTTTTTGTAGGTGTGATCTCCATGTGAGTTTTATGATGGATAAACATCACTCAGTGATTGGCCTATTAAACTCCTTTCCCCCTGCATTGACCTTTTAAATCTCTCATTTTCTTGAGTTTTGTGATATCTCTTTATTTGGCTTTTCTCATTTTTTCAGGCCTTTTATCCTTTATTCTTTTTGTTAATTTTCTTCATTTTTCTTTATTCTTCATTTTAAATGCTGGCATTCTGCTGGACACATTTCTCAGTTCATTCTATAAATTTATCCCAGGTGTTCTCAGCTATATATTGATGCTTTCAGCCTCTAAATTTCTAGCCCAACTATCCAGTGAAATTTGCTCTTACTGCTGATAGCTTGAAAGTACTCTGGGGTCAAATGTCAAAAACCAAACCCCCTTTTTCCTGCTCGTCCACAATCTTTTCTTCCGGTTGGATTCCCAACCTTAGAAATTATGGTTATCATCTGTACCAGTCACTCAGTAACCTAAGCTGGGGACCTTCATATCCTGAAGAGCTTATTTCTTTTTATTCCCCACATTCAAATACCTATCAAGGTACATTTGTTCTCTTGCCTATATCTCAACTAATTGTCTCCTTCAGTGCCCCCTATCACTGTTGTATAGTTATGTCACTGTCATGTTCTATTTGAACAATTGCAATATGAGGTGTGATCAAAAACTACAGTGAACACTTAAATTTAAAAAATTATTAGTGTAAAAGATAATTACCATTAGCCCCCTTCAAAAATACTCCCCCTTTCTTCAAACACATTCATTTTGCCCTCTTGCAAATGCAAATTTCTTGAAGAAATACTGGAAGTCCTCTTTCTTGAACAGCTTTCGTTGCCTTGTTATGGCAGCCTCAGTGTATTGAATTGATTAAGAATTTTATCGTTTATTGTCACTTTGACTTAGAGGAAGAGCCAGAAGTCTCAGAGTACCAGAACTGGTGAGCAAGGTGGATAAGGACACACGTGATGATTGTACTAGCCTATCTCTCTGTTGGATAACATTCAGCAGCAATAGTCATTGTGATTTCTTTTTTAAATCACACCTTGTATAGACACTGACAAAAGAAGACTTACAGAACTGCTTCAGAAAGAGGCAAGAACGAAAGGATAAGTATTTGAAGCGTCTTCTCTGATCTCTATTTAAATATGCGCTCTATGCTTTTGTTACAGAAAAGTACTTATCACTGTCCTATTAGTCTTCATGCTTTTATGGGATTTTCTGGATCCTTTCTCTCTTGCTCTCATTTCCACAATTCAAAAAAACAGCATCTCTTAAGGAAAGGCCTCCTGCTTCTCTAGTCTCACAGCTGAGGTCAACATGAGAGGAGGTATGATATGATTTAAAGTAAGAATCAGCATCTTATGATCCTGCCTGGATTAAATTTGTTGAATGGATTGGCACGGTCCCAGGATCCCAGGCCATTGTCTGTCTGTCCAGCATGTCCGCACATTTTGTTCACATGCTCTGCCTTGTTGCCCGCTGCTGTAGATTATACCCTATGCCCCTGAATGGAGCTGGTTCCTCTGTTTATGCTGGGTTCCCCTAAATCCCCTGCTGATGAACAGTGCTTGAGCAATGTTTTTCTCTGTAAAGCCACTCACTCATTATTTTTATTCTTTACTGGATCACTGCCATCAGTTCTCAAGCCCACTATTCTCCTGATTCAAATGAAAAAATGGACCTTTTTTTTAAAAAAAAGAAAAAAGAAAAAATATCACTTTTCTTACTATAAATTCATTTCTTTGATTCTTTTGGCAAAACTCAAAAGACCTCTTTCTATATTCACTCTATTATTTTTTTCCCATTTTCTCTAAAACCCACTCTGCTCTGGGTTTGCCCTCACTATTGCCTAGGCCCTCATTTGTCAAGGTCGTGAATGATGTGACATAATTCAGGCTTTGGTTTTCTTCTCTGTCAACACTCACTCCTTGGGTGATTTACTAGCTTTGGTGACTTCAAATGTTATTAATACATAGAAAACTGCTCATTCTGTGTCTCTAATCCAAATCTCTCTTCCAAACTCATTTTTGCTCAGTACCATCCTTGAATGTGCAGCAGCATGATGGTTAGGTTAGTATTTATTGTCAACTTGACTGACTTGGGAGATGCTAGGAAATTAGTAAAGCATCCTTCCAAGTATATCTTGCTGGGTCATGTGGGTATGACCTTGGAGACTCTCTGTGATTCCTAGTCACTTTCTCTCTAGCTCTTTCCTTGCTTTCTGCTTCTTGGCTGTTGTGGTAAGAAAAATTCCTCCATCATCCCATTTCTACTTTGGAGCCAGCTGACCATGGCCTGAAACCCTGAAGCAAAGAGCCAGAATAAATCTTTTCTTGTGTAAATTGACTTTCTCAGGTATTTTGGTCACAATGGTCACAAACTGACTAATAACACTACTGTCTCAAAATAATCTCTATAACCAAAACCCCTTGTTCCTCCTCCCACATACACTTCCTGCACTGCTGTCTCTGTGTCAGCCAAGTCTCTCTCTCCCATTGCTGAGGTCTGAACTAGACATCCTGACTCTTCTGGTTCTTTTGTATCTCATATGCATTCCATCAAAATCACCCAGAATCTGACTGCCTTTCACTATCTCCACTTTAACCCCTGGCCTAGCACAGCTGCCATCTCTTTCCCAGGCCATTGCAGTAATCTAACAAGTGTCTGTGATTCTAACTTTTCCCCTTGGCAGTCTGTTTCCAACCTATCTGCCTAAGTGATTCCTCTAAAAAAATCACTCCTCCCCTCAAAATTGCAGTGAGTGCCTCATCATTTTACTCAGATACTTATAATGCCCCAAAGGCCATCTTCATCTACAGACCTTAGGCCATTTGCCTTCCACCTCTTTCTCCTTCCTTTTTGCTCATTGCTCATCAGTCACTTCAGCCCTCCTCTTTTATCCAAAGCACAGTCTCGCCCGAGGACCATTGTTCAAACTCTCCTCCACCTCTGGAGCTGTTCTCCAGATATTCTCAGCTGGCTCATCTCCTCAGTAAGCCATCCTACATACCATCTTCTCGGTAACACTTTTTTGTGTCAATAAATGCCGATGCTGCCATCTTTGCTCATCCTCATTCTCTTTCACTATTTTCTACTTGTTTGAGGTGTTTTCTTGAGATTCATTCACCTATTTATACTCTTTATTGTCTTATTACTTATCATTTGAGCTGCATTCTGTCCTCCCTGGTAGAATAAAACCTTCATATGTACAAATGTATCATTTTGTTCTCTAATATATCTCAAATGTCCAAAACAGTGCCTGAGCCTAGCAACGCTCTATATATCCTTCCTTCTTCCTCCTTTCTTTTATTTACCTCTTTCTTTTCTCTCTTTAAAATTTTAAAAACTTTAAAACAATAAGCAGCCTGACTGAAAATGGAGAACAAATAGGTGCTTCTTGAAGAAAATAATACAGATATGATGCTCAAAATCATTTGTCATTAAGGAAATGCAAAATTAAAGAACAGTAAGATACATTCTGTTGCAACCTAACTCACATGCTGCCAATCTGTTCTGTATGTGCTGTAGCTTTTGTTCTAAATTGAACTTTGTATTTCCTGTATGTCTCCTGTATAACCCCCAGTACTTTGTTTCCCGCTGATTCCCCAACATAGCCCACCCAGAGCTGTATCCCCAGAACAGGCCTAACCATAAGCACCGCACTTTGACCTTAGGCAAACAACAAGATGTCCTGTTTCCTCAGGGATACACAGGTGTGCCGATGAACTAATTTTTCCCTTAAAATGGGCCTGTTTTCTTGAAACAACCTGCCCCTTGCCTTCCTAACCCCTTTTTGCAGTTTTTCCCTTTATAAGTCCCTCTAATCCTTAACCCAGTTGCACAGCAGTGTAAATTCCACCTGCACTCTGTGTAGCTGGGTACCAGCCTAAATAAAGCTCTCCTTTTTCTTCAAGACATCTTGACCTTTTATCTTTTTTTTTTTTTTATAACTTTTGATCTTTGATTTTCAGGGTACAACATTTGGGGGCTCATCCAGGATTAGCCCTAAGACCCCTCCTCAAATTTTTCTTTCATCTGGGTCGGTGCTCTGTACATATCTTCTATTTATGTGTTTGTGTTTTTTTTGTTTTGTTTTGTTTTGTTTTGACTTTGGCGTGTGTTTGGACTGCAGACGAGCCAAGAGCTCCTTCTGCACTGGAGTGGGACACCCTTAGGGAGCTACTGCCCATTGTTTGTGAATTTGGGGTTTTTACCCATTTGTGAATTTGAGGTTTTTACCCGTTTGTGAATTTGAGGCCTTTGCCCGTTTGTAACTAAGTTGTTTGCTTCTGTTCCAGGTCTTATGCTGCCTATTGGATTTAAGGGATTTAATAACTATTATTTCCCTTTAGGTTGCTTGAGCATGGACAGAAAGGCATTTCTGTGTGTTTTCTGTGTCTTTTGTGGCACCTTACTGTGTGTCTGTTTAACCAACCATTTTTTACCAGCTACTATGGGACAAGGATCTTCAACTGTGTCTCTAACTCCTCTAAGTTTGATTCTTAATCATTTCAAGGAATTTAAACAGAGAGCCCAAGGATATGGAGAGCCTGTCCATCTTAGGAGTCTCTGAGTGCTTTGCTCATTAGAATGGCCTCATGGAGCTCCAGAATGGCCAGAGATTGGCAGTTTTGATATGGCCACTGCGGAGGCAGTACGAAGATACATCCTTGGCCCTCCAACCCATCCTGACCAAATTGCATATATACATATTTGGATTGATCTCATTTATAATTCCCCTTCCTGGTTAAAAAGGTTTAAGGCTTCCAAGCAGCAGCCCAGCAATCCTCCATAACTGGCCCCATTGAAAGTCATGCCCAATTCTTCCAGTCGAGGAGAAAGAGCTGCTGCCACCCCGTTATCATCCCTCTGCCCCCTGCCCCCTGGTGCCAGTTTTGCAAGAGATAGAGCCCACTCCCCCGGCCATCCCAGAGCCCCCTTTCCAGCCTCCTAGCCCTGTTGGAACTAGAGGTCACAAACGACCAGAGTTGCCCAACTCCTCTTCTGCTACCCCCCACCCTTTTGCCTTTATGGGAAATACCTAACCCTGATGATCTTGCTGCTCCTATTTTCACCTATGTTCCCTTTTCCACGTCTGATCTGCACAACTCGAAGGGACAGAACCCGCCTTTCTCTAAGGACCCCCAAGGTCTCACTTCTCTCTTAGAATCCATTTTCTCCACCCATCGCCCCACTTGGGATGACTGCCAACAGATATTGCAGGTGTTGTTTACCGCTGAGGAGAGAAAATGCATTTGTACTCTGGGGCAGAGAGTGGTGCTTGACCAGACACAAACCTGTCCTCCGACTGGAATGCCTAAACTGGACTTTCCTTTTGTCCTGGCCTGATTGGAATCCCAACACCACTGAAGGTAGGGAGGCTCTCGTTCAGTATCGCCAGTTTTTTTCTGCAAGCCCTTAAGGTTGCCACCAGAAAAATCCACACAACCTGTCCAAGGTCTCAGAGGTAAGGCAATTGGCTAATAAATCTCCTTCAGGTTATTTGGAATGGTTGCAGGAGGCCTATTGTATTTATACCCCCATAGATCCAGCAACACTTGAGAATGCAAGGGCTATTAATATTGCCTTGTCTCCCAGTTGGCCCCGATAACAAAAAGAAATTACAAAAGCTTGAGAGGTTTGAAGGTATGCCCCTTAGCCAGCTAATGGAAATAGCTCACAGGGTGTTTGACAATCAGGAGGATTGTCAAGAAGTTAATGATAGAAAGCTGACCAAAGTGCTAGAAGTATTATGCAAAAAGGTTGCAAAGCCAGCTGACAAGGGAAAGGAGTGCCCTCCACTGAATAAAAATCAATGTGCCTATTGTAAAGAAATGGGACATTGGTGCAAGAACTGCCCAAGGCAAAAGCAAAGATAGAAAAGGACACAAAAACCTTGCTGTCCCAGGATTGAGAAAGTCAGTGCTACAGAGACACTTTTGCGGGCTTTAAGCAGACTGGGGTACGAAGTTTCTGCTAAAAAAGGCTCAGCTTTGTCAACAACACATGTCTTACCTGGGGCGCCAAATTCAGGAAGGAAAAAGGACCCTATCTTCTCAAAGGATACAGGCTATTCAGCAGATCCCTGTTCCCGAAACAAAGAAGCAAGTACGAGAGTTTCTGGGAGCTGTAGGATATTGTAGGCTCTGGATTGTCAACTTCGCAGAAATAGTGCAACCTTTCTATGATTCACTGAGGGGGGCTACTCAAGAGCCTTTGGAGTGGACTGATATCCAAGATCAGGCCTTCAACCAGCTGAAGCAGGCCCTCACTAAGGCCCCTGCACTAGCCCTGCCTGACTTACAGAAGCCCTTGTCCTCTATGTAGATGAAAAAAGGAACATAGCAAAGGGAGTGTTGACTCAAAGCCTAGGACCCTGGCAGAGACCAGTGGCCTATCTCTCCAAGAGACATGATAATGTGGCTGCTGGCTGGCCACCTTGCCTGTGAGTGGTCACCTCGGTGGCCTTGTTGGTAAAGGAAGCCCAAAAATTAACTTTTGGACAGAGACTCATGATTGTTTCCTCTCATTCACTGGAAACCCTTATTAAGGCCCCATCAAGTCATTAGTTGTCCAACTCCAGAATTATGCACTACCAGGCCTTACTTCTGGACTCTGCCACTGTTAGCTATAAGACCACCGCAGCTTTAAACCCTGCCATGCTGCTGCCTGATGACGACCCCTCTGCACCTCTACGTGACTGCACTGAGGTAATTGATCATCTTCAAAGTCTTCAACTGGACTTAATTGATGTGCCCCTTCCCAGGGGCCCCTTATACTTCTCTGATGGAAGTAGCTATATCCATCAAGATAAGCGGGTCGTGGGAGCAGCGGTTCCCACCGAGTCCTAAGTCTTATGGGTGCAGCCTCAGAACGAGGAGCATCTGCACAGAAGGCTGAGCTCATTGCCCTCACCGAGGCGCTTAAATTGGCAGAAGGAAAATAAGTTAATATTTATACTGATAGCAGATATGCATTTGCAATGGCCGACGTACATGGGGCTATTTATCAAGAATGAGGCCTATTGACTTCAGGGGGACAAAAGATCAAAAATGCCCCCCAAGTAATGGACCTACTAGCAGCCATTTGGATGCCAAAAAAGGTTGCCATCATTCATTGTAAGGCCCACCAGATGGGAGATGATCCTGTTACACGAGGGAACAATCTAGCAGATGCTACTGTCCAGAAAGCAGCTACAAAATCAGTGGGGACTAGTATAGCCCCAACATTATTGCTGATTCCCCCCACTTTGTCAGAACCAGTGTATACTCAGAAGGACCTACACCTGGCAGCCCAGCTTCATGCAAAGCCCAACATTCCTGGAGGCAGGTATCAACTGCCTGATAAGCAGGTCCTAATGCCTGAGGCACTCAGATGAGAGCTTATCCAACAGGCCCATAGGTCAACTCATTTGGGAGGATCAAAATTGGCTGGTCTCTTCCGGGAACACTTCTTCATTCCTCAGTTATCAAGGCTCACTCAAGCTGCCAGCCTCAAATGCCCACGATGTCAGCTAGTAAACCCAAAGCAACATCCACCGATTGAAACAACACATCACCGAGGAACCATGCCTGGAGAACATTGGGAAATAGATGCTAGTTATGGTAGATACCTTCACTGGTTGAGTAGAAGCATACCCCACCAGGTCTGAATCAGTTCTCGTGGTGGCAAAAAACTTTTACATGAAATCATACCTTGTTTTGGCCTCCCAGTATCTATGGGGTCCAATAATGGCCCGGCTTTCATAGCCCAGGTGACCCCAAAATTGGCTCAGGCTTTACAGATTGATTGGAAACTCCATTGTGTGTACCAGCCTCAAAGCTCAGGGCAGGTAGAAAGGATGAATCAGACCTTAAAAATGGTAATCACTAAAATGGCCTTGGAAACTGTGGAGAATTGGGTGAGTCTCCTTCCTTTTGCTCTCTTGCACATGCGCTGTACTCCCTATGTTGCTGGGATATGCCCTCTTGAAGCCTTATATGGGAGACCCCCACCCCTCATTCCTAAAATTTCTGAGGAAAAGCTGGCTGATCTTGCTAACCAGGACCTTATTAAGTCCCTCCAGGCACTTCAGCTCTTCCTGACTTTAATTCACCACTTATTCAGACAACAGTACCCAGCACCTGAGGCCTCTTCAAGGGATGACCAACCTGCTGCTGACCCCAGAATGTTAGTCCTCATCAAACGGCACCACTGGAATCCCTTGAGTCTCATTGGGAGGGACCCTATACCATGGTCCTTAGCACCCCAACTGCAGTCAAGGTCGCTGGAAAGCCTGCCTGGATTCACTACACGCACATCAAGCTGGTCCCGAGGTCTGATGACGACCACCCTTCAGATAAGTGGGCTGTACACCCCTCTAAGGATCCTCTAAAGCTTAAGATAACTAAATGCTCCTAATGTTGTTGTTTGTGGCTTCCTTTCGGGAGCCCTGCGAGCCCCTGTTCACAACCCTGCTTATGGGACTTGGGTAATAACAGACTATAATATTGGGGAGAAACTGGCAACCAACACCACTGTTCATGGTGTCGTAACCCTAGACCTTTGTATTCTACTGAATAAGGCCCCCACTGATAGTTTACAATTATCCAAGAGTGTAAGGGGACATCTAATGCAGTCTGGCTTTCGAAGATCTGGGGTTGTTTTTCCTTTCTTTTTAAATTGTATTTTATTTTTAATGGCAGCTGAAAGTATTCAGATTACAGTTAAATTGTGGCCTTTTAAAAAAATATTTTCTTGGATTATTTAGAACATGCAAGTCTCATATTTTTAATCAGATGAAATATGTATGAAATTAATGAATTTTTCTGATTGTAGAATCATCATGACTTTTCAGTACAATCAATTGTGATATTTACAGTATATGCTAAAATTCAGAATTTTCCAAATACTAGAATTCTACCAGCATTCTTTGTTAAGCCTTGCATGCAAAATTTAAAATTTTATATTGCCACCTAAAATTTGCATGAAATATGTTTGAAGTATTTCAAAAATTTACAGTGAAATGTAGCTTCCTTGGAAAACAAACCATAAAATTTAGTAAGTTTTCTATTTTATCAACTGGAATGTTTTATATTATGTTAAGCTATTTTTTTCTGTGCACATTCCTCATTTTTGATTCATTTATCCTGCCAATTATTTAGTAGTTTTTAGTGTTTGCTTTTTTTACTTTGGTGCCTTTTCAATTGGCATGTTTTTAAAAAGTATTTTTCTTTCTGATCAAAATGCGTGTGTGTGTGTGTGTGTGTGTGTGTGTGTATATATATATATATATATATATATATATATATATATGGGTTTTTAAAATCATATTGACTTTACCAAGAGAAGCCAAGCCATACTGTTTTTGAGCCAATTAAAAAAAATTACAGTTTTTAAAGTGTAGCATTTTAAGGTGGTGAAAACACATGAAATGACTCAATATATTTTAGACTACTGAAATAAAATCACTTCAAGGATTTTGTTGAAAGTTTTAATGTTGTCTGAAAAGCAAGAGGAAAGTAATTGACTGGTAATAAGTAAAAAAAAAAAAAAAAAAAAAAAGAGGGACAAAGAAAGTGGTTTTGTCTTCAAGTCAAATGTCTGGCTGTGCCAGAATGTGAAAGAAGACAGGAAAAGCTCAACTTGAGGGTGTGTAATAAATTGTAGAAAGATCGAGGGGATGTGAATTTTATTTGCCTTGGTTTATAGTACCTGCCAGTAACAGGTTTAAAAAGAAACAAATCTGTTCAGCATTTGACAGTATTAGATCAGTTCTGGTAGATTTATTCATAAGACCTGTGAACCTTTACTGCAAAATGTTTCCATTAAAATAAGATTATACTCTCAGTGTTGTTCATACTCACCCGAGAAGGAATTCTTCTGTTATGCTTGGGAATGTGTTACTTGGAATTGGGATGGCTGGATCAATAGGGTTAAGTATATCTAGTTTCATGGTAGGAAACCAAAACTATAGGCACCTCACTACACTCATTAACCAAGACCTAGCTAGCCTTAGTGACTCTGTATCTAAATTAAAAGATTCTCTAAGCTCCTTAGCCGAAATGGTTTTACAAAACTGCTGAGGCTTGGACCTTCTTTTTCTAAAAGAGGGAGGTCTCTGTCTGGCCTTAGGAGAAACCTGCTGTGTATATACCAACCATTCCGGAGTCATCAGGCTAAACATGGTTGCCCTTAAGAAACGGTTACAGGAACGGGAGAGGCACAACTGGCAGAATAAAATTGGTTTGAGCAATGTTTCTCATATTCCCCATGGCTGACTACTCTTATATCTTATATCGGCAGCTATAGGACCTCTATTAATTCTCTTGGTCAGTGTAACTATTGGTCCCTGTATCAATAAACTGGTGTCTTATGTTAAGAGCCAAATACAAGCAGTTAAGCTAATGATCTTAGAGACTCAAGCTTATAAATTGGTACCTTCAGACTAAACCATGAGCCAAAGATTTGTCTCACTGACTAAAATCAGTGGGGAATGTTGTAACCTAACTCGCACACTGCCATACTGTTCTGTATGCACTGTAGCCTTTGTTCTAAATTGAACTTTGTATTTCCTGTATGTCTCCTGCACAACTCCCAGTGCTTTGTTTCCCATTGATTCGGCAACATAGCCCACCCAGAGCTGTATCCCCGGAACAGGCCTAACCACAAGCACTGCACTCTGACCCTAGGCAAACAACAAGATGTCCTGTTTCCTCAGGAATGCACAGATGTGCTGATGAGCTAATTTTTCCCCTAAAATGGGCCTGTTTTCTCGGTACAACCTGCCTCTTGCCTTCCCAACCCCCTTTTGCAGTTTTCCCTTTATAAGTCCCTCTAATCCTTAACCCAGTTACACAGCAGTGTAAATTCCACCTGCAATCTGTGTAGCTGGGTACCAGCCTAAATAAAGTGCTCCTTTTTTTCTTCAAGACATCTTGGCCTTTTATCTTTTTTTCATAAGTTTTGATCTTTGATTTTTGGGGTAAAACACATTCCACAGCTACAAGAACAGCAAAAATCCCCAAACTCACAATATTTATTCCAGGAAAGACATGAAGCAAAGGGAATTCTCATTTCTTGCTTGTGGGGATGCAAAATTTACAGCAACCATGGTAAGACTGTTCAATTTCTTGTAAAGCAAAAGATCATCTGACCAGCTCTTGAGCTCTCAGATATTGAGCCTGTTTATTTATTTATTTATTTTGGAGACAGGGACTCACTTTATACTTAAAGCTGGCCTTGAATTCACTATGCAGCCCAGGCTGGCCTTGAACTAGTGGTGATCTTCTGCCTCAGCTTCCTGAATGCTGGGATTACATGTGCCACCATGCCTGGGTTTGACCCAATTCATTTAAAAAGACATATATTCAAGTAAAAATATGCATAAAATATTTATAGGAGTTTTATTCATAATCACTAAAACCTGAAAGCAAACAAGATATCCTTCAATAGGTGATAGATAAGCTTAACATACACAGAAAGGAATTCTATTCTAATTTTTAAAAAATTATAAATAAGAATAAAATAAGAACTATGCAAAAACATGGGTGGATCTTAAAAGCATATTGCTAATCAAAGAAGCCAGTCTGAAAGGTCACATAGTGTTCCTGTTATAGATATTCCTGCTTTAACAACCTACATGTTTAATGACTGGATTTATGACCCAATGCTTGAACTTATAAACTGCATTCAGACTTGTTAAAGGACGTGAGTGTCAGTGTCCTCAAGGTGACTTCTTCTATAGTACAGTACTGTAATTTTTGCTGACTGTGCTGTACAGTACCATAGTTTTATGTTCTGGTATACATTATAGTACTGCATGTAAGAGTTATACAAATGAAAGCAAAGCCATCAAGGTGGAGTTTCCTTCAGCCATTTCTTTGTTCTAGATATTGTAGGGCACATGCTGTATACTACTCCTCATTTAGTGACTCACTCATTTAGTGACCTGATCTCAGGAATGGAACTTGGTTGTTAAATGTGTCATATCTGTGTATGGCATTCTGGAAAGGGTAAATCTATAAAGATGGTAGAGATAAGTGATTGACAAGATACAGAATGAGGATGAAATAGATGAGGTACAGGGTGTTTTAGGGTGGTGAAAGTATTATGTATGATACCACAATGATGGATACATAACATTATGCACTCATCAAAACAAAAGACTTTTAACACAAATAATTTTAATAACTGTAAATTTTAAAAATCTGTAAGTTTAGAGGACCTAGCATGGTATGCAAAATGTAATAAAAGAGTCTACATGTATCAAAAAAAGTATAAAACAATGTCACTGCAGGAAGGCTGACTTGAGTAACTCTGGAGATAATTGGAATCTGTAAAACAAAAAGGCATGAGCATGGCAATCTGTTGATAAAGTTGTTTTCCACAGAGGTATAGGTTAATAATTCTGAAACCAGGAGTAGTAACCAAGATGGCTGATTGATAGGTAGCACAATAGAGAACCTCTCTGAGAAAAACAACTCAGATGCTAGAATTTAACACCATGGAGAAACCAGATGAAAGGAGAGGAATTCTCATGACCCAGGAAGAAACTGAAGGAAAAGAAAAAGAAATAAAAGAGTAAGCATGGACAGAGGGCTGGAGCTGGGCACACTCCAGTCACTGTACTGGGCGTGTCTTAGAGTCAGGCAACTCACGACTGAGCTGAGGTCACATCCCTGCCAAAAGCGGGAGTGGTGAGCTCGAGACCCTTGGCAGGGGGAGGGGCTACAACAGGGAGTGAAAATAGTGAACTGAGCTGCACAAACTTTGGTGAGTGCTGGGAACTGGGTTCCCCAGAGGAGGATGAACAGATAGATGACATATTGGATTTGGGCAGGACAGGCTTGAATCAACAACTGAGGCAGTGTCAGTCGGCAGCTCCTGGCCCAAAGCAGATTGGTGGGCCATGCCCCTGGTTAGGACCCAATAGCCAGGGACAAGGCTGTCCCAAACCTGTGACATCCTTAGGGCACACACTAAAGTGCTGAAGACACTTGCTAATTGACTGTCTTAGAAGGGAGGGGCCAGCCCACATCACCCCTGTGTGTGCCTCACAGATCAATAGCAAACTGGAGAGAGCAGCTATCCCCTAGCCAGTACGCTTCAGAAAAACTGTAAGCAATAGGAAAAGGTCCTGAGACCTCCACCATTCACCTCTCTTAAAAAAACCAGAAACATGGCAAGACAAAGAAACAACAAAAAGCCTATGACTGCTGACCCAAGGAATATAAGTCCAGGAGAGGTAAATACAGAGAAGATTGAGGGCAGCAAACATGCAATATCAGACATGGCCTCATCAGAAATAAAGAAATACTTCCATGACCTCATCAACAAATTTAAATCTGAAATTCTAACTCAGGTGAAGCAAGATATAAGAAGATTAATAAAAGAAATGCTGAACACTCCTTAAGAAGACACAAATGGAAGAATGGAGGAACTCAGAGAAAGGAGAGAAGCCTTTGATGAAAAATATAAACAAAATCTAGAATATATGAAACAGATCCAGAGAGAATATCAGGAAAATAGAAACTCTAATGAAAGCTGACAAAACTTCTTAACAGAAACTAAAGACAGACTTTCAAAACATGAAGATAGATTTGCAATGTATGATTGCAAAAGGAAGGATCTCTTAAAAATAACAAGGAACCAGGAAGTAACGATACAAAGCCCAGAAGACGACAAGAGGATTTATAACTTAAGAATAAAAAATGTGAACGAAGAAGTAGGGACAAATAAAAATGAAATAAAAAGGCTATTCACAGAAATAATTAAGGAAAACTTCCCAAGTATAGGAAGAGGAAATGATATTCGGATATATGAGGCATACAGAACTCCAGCCAGCTACAACCAAAACAGATCTATACCCAGACATATAATAATCAGGATCCCAGAAATCCATCACAAGAACCGAATATTAAAAGTAGTCAGAGAAAAGAAACAGATACCTATAAAGGAAAACTCATCAAAATCACAGCAGACTTCTCGTTGCAAACTATCAAATCAAGAAGAGCTTGGAGTGAAATATTCCAAGCCCTGAAAGAAAATAACCTCCAACCCAGGTTGATGTACCCTGCCAAACTGTCTCTCAAAATTAGTGGAGACAAGATATTTCCACAACAAAGAGGAACTGGGGGAGTTCGTGACCACCAATCCAACCCTGCAAAGAATACTGAAGGACATTCTAGAGAGAGAGAAGAAAATCACCAGGGTTCCAGGAACAATGGCAGAAAGGCCTCAAAGAAAGGGGCAGACAGTGGAATGAAGGAGAGAAGTAAACAACAATGATAGAAAAATAGCATAGCAGAGATAAGGCAGAGAAGATGGGCTATATCGCTGTTTTGTCTTGACTGATTTTATTTGAATCTAGTATGCTTGAGAGTGTCAAGTCTGAGAGTAGAGGCAACTACTCTGAAGATGACAAGATTCAATAGGATACCCATTCTGGTTTGATTATTAACTACCTTTGAAGTCCTATAACATCTCCAATGTTAGGAGACAAATGTTTTTATTAATAGTTTTTATTAATTTTTTATTTCAATGTTTTTATTAATAGTTTTTATTTCAATATTTTTATTAATAGTGCTATGTACTGCTAAGTTTAATTTTACTATACCTGATGATATAGACAATTTTATTGAAAATAACAAGAGACATCATAGTAACTACCGCAGATCACCTAGTATTGTGGTTTTATATGTCCTTTTCATTTTGTGTTTCTCTAGGAATTTGTGTTGTTGACTTGTTTTGATTTGTTTTTCCTTCTAATACAGAAAGTCTAGGCAAACATGTAGAGATTTATACATGTGTAGAACTATTAAACAGTTTACAAGAATTGATTATAGTTATTGTAAAAAAAAGAGGAAATGAAAGTATTCTAAAGGATATAACTGCATGAGTTTTAAGTGTGTAGGATTAATAACCATATTACTAAGTTTTTGTTGGATAGATGAACAGAACTGATTGCAGTCTCACTTTTTAAATGTCCACTGTGTATGCTTTACTTTTGTAACTTGAACAATTACTTCTAAGAGGAAAATATGTAATTATCAACTAGTGATTTCTTACTGTTTTTTTTGAAATTATGTATTACTTCTACCCTCTTTCTGTTTCATTTTTTTTAAATAAAAAAATTCTGAGACCATATGTATCATCTTGAGATGTATCATCTCAAGATGATACATTGTGTCATCTTGAGAAGTTTAGGAGTTTAGCTAAGAGACTCAGCAGGGAGCCAGGATCCTTACTTTGTAAATATCCTCATTCTGGGGCTGTAAATTTAGCTCAGTGTCACAAGTGCCTGCCAGGCAAGCACAAGGTTGTCATATCTCATATACCCCCTCAAAGATAAATATTCTCATTCTGTAGAAGAGGAGGGCACAGAGATTTTGTCAGTGCTACATATGCCCTGGGGTCATGGTGTGGCCTTCATAAAATATAAGGGAAGAGACTTGATCTCGCCACTTTTTCTGTCTGCTTTTGCTGGCTGCTGCTTTGAAGTGTTGTCCCTGTACCATGTGACCCTTTCCTGCAGCCAGCTGATTACGGACTGAAACCTCCACAAACAGTAAATAAACCTTTCCTTCCTTAATTTTGAGTGTCAGGTATTTTGTCCCAAAAACGAGAGAAAAGCAACCAAGACATCATTATATTAAAATACTGGAGGGAAACAATTAAGTAAATGAAGGGTTGATGGTAGAAGCCATCAACGGGTTCCTCGCTGTTGAAATGGGAGGTTTGGAGAGGGAGGAAATAATGACCCATGTGGTGATGTGTTAGAGTTGGAGCCATGAGTAGGAATTGCTGTTTATCTTAGTACAGATGAGGAAGATTTTGTTTAGAAATATTTATGAATATGTATCTATAAGAGGGCTAGTTTCTACACATACACTTTCTTGCTCTATTGACTGAGAGGTCCTAGAAGCACTAACCACAGTGTCAAGAAGCACAGCTAATATTCAGATCTTGGTTTCTAGAATCATTCTCCAATGAAAGGAACTAGGACTGTTTATGGAAATCATTGATTCTCATATTGGGAAAGTAATATATAAATTGAACTCTCCCACCACATACTATGTTGAAAGTCCCAGGGATACTGGACCAAGAGCTCCCAAATGATATAAAGTAGAACAGTTTGAGTAACAAAATAAAGCATCATTAGAAGATATAAAATAAATATCTATGACTCTATATTAATACAAATAAATGATTAAATAACAAATGCATGAGAATAGATGTATGTTTTTGGAATTTTAAATAATTTATGTAGATACTCTGTTCTCAAGAATATGAAGCATAATTCTCTATCTGTTCAGTATGGGTTGTGAAATGATCCCCTTCAAAAAATTGTAGTGCTGAAAAAAGGGAAATACTGTCTATTCCCAGTCTTCAATTTAATACCAACAGTGTTGGGTCGCATTGGTGGTGTATACACCTGATGCAATGATGTGGGAAATGATGCAGTAGCTCTGTGTTAGTCCTGGTAAAAGTTCATAACTCCAGTCTCATCAGAAGGGGGAAAATGAGAAAAATCTCAATTGAGGAACATTCTACAAAATACCTGAGCAGTATTCCTCAAACTGTCAAGATTGTAAAAAGCAAACAAAGCTAGGGAAACTCTCACAACAGAGAGGTGCCTAAGCGATATGACAACTGGTATAGGGAGGTATCTTGCATGGCACCCTGAATAGAAAGAAAAGAAGGCTGAAACCAAAGCAATATGAAATGCATGGATTTTAGTTAGTAATAATGCATCACTATCGGCTCATTAATTGTGAAAAATGCACCGTATCAATAATATAAGATGTGCATGATGTGAGAACTGGGTGCAGGATATATAGGAACTGCCTATTCTCAGGTTTATTTTAGTTCATCTTTCAGCCTGTAGTCAGTTGGCTTCGAGGCAGAATAGCATGACACAAGGACATAGCAGAGAAATATCTGTTCATCTCATGGTGGTCCACAAGCATATGGTGAAGGGAGGCGGAGGGGGATTAAACATTTCCAGCCATGCTCCCAGTGGCCTGTCTCTTCTGGCCAGATCCTTCCTTCCAACAGAAGTCAGCTGTAAGCCCCTATAATTCAATTACCTTCCAAAAGTCCTAGCTATGAGTGCATGATGCTCTTGGGGAACATTTAGATCTAATGCATAACGTTTTGTTTACTTTGATCACTTAATTTGGGTGTATTTGCCAGTCTCTTTCTCTGTAAACTTATTGTTTGTCATTTTGCAGTTAATTTGGAGGAATTTGCTTCGAGTGATTTAGGTATCTTCATTAATCTGTCAATTTATTCATATATTTCTTTACATTGACTTGGGTGTTTTGGTTTCTCATTGTATTCAGTGGGTTGTATGATGCATTACCACCATTTTTAATGTTGATGTTTACATGGTCCAAGATTTAAGCTAATTTCAGGGTCTTTTGCATATCTCATCATGCTTTCTGACATAAGAAAATGTTTACAATCCAATGAGTCTTTCTTTACCCTGACCTGAAATCAGATTTTTTTTCTCAATTTGTGATTCTTCTCATTAGAGAATGGTATTCAGAGACCAATATTTCATGCTAGATGTAGTTACTGTCCTTGCTCCTAGGGCTTTTTAGTGGACAGATACTAAACACACACACACACACACACACACATACTCACTCATGAATCCTGAGACCTCTAATTCTAATCCAAAATGCCCAAAGTTAAATCTAGCTTCTCCCTTTCCCTATTTGTAATTTCATCATGAAGAGTGAAAACTCTAGTATTATGCTGTTTTTATTTTCTGATTTTGTCTGTCTTCCTCCAGCCCATGATTTCTCTCCCCACTGCCTCTCCTTCCTGTCCAATATCCCCTTACCTAACATGGGTCGGGATACTCCATACCAGCCTGCCACCTCCCATGCAGAGGCTCTCCTCTGCTCGCTCAGGCCCTGACACACCAAACCAGGCCACATCTCCCTGTGAGAGTGGTTTCCTAACTCCTATGGGCTCCCGCACAGCACCTAGGTCCATTTTCTGGAGTGCCTGCCTTGCTCCATGTGGGGCTGATATCCTATGCAGAGTGTTCTCTCTTGTTGACACGTGGCTCAGCCCAAATGGGGTTGATTTTCTCCACCTCCCATCAGCACTTTCCCACCCCAGCCTCCAGCTTGGACCCTCTCCTCTGGACAGACAGCTTGGTCTTGGTACTTCTACCATGGGAAAGATGTCTGCATTGTTCAGCCCACTAAAAATGGCTTTAGAACTGAACTGTTCTGAAAAAGAGCAGAGAGAAAGAGGAAACAAGCATTTCTTATACAAATGAATAAAAACTAGTCCCAGGTTTCTTCAGAACAGAATGTCTAACAGCATTGTATAAAGATTGTTGTGAAGGAGATCGATTTTGAGCTAAACTGCAAGCTACAACTCATACTTCTCCCCAGAGAGCTTTTAAAATACCCATCCATAATCACGGTTCTCTGTAGATGAGTGGCTAACCTGTGTGTTTCACTCAATAGCTGCTCCAGCTGCTGAGTTTTCTAGGTCAGGGTCAAGCTCTGTAGACCATAGGAGGTGATTAGATGTGTAAGCTCCAGGTTCCAGCATTGGAATGGGGAATATTAAAAGATATTGCACAGGAAATGTTGGCTGTTGTGTTACTAGGGATCCATTTTCAGCTCATACTCTATGCAGGAAGTGTCTTTTCCTGCCAAAAAGATTCCTACATTTCTCCTTCTTTGCTATAGCATATATGACACCAATGAGGCAAGAGAGGAAAGAAGGCCTATAATGATCATTAAGGGGCAGAATCACTGCACAGCCTTCTTGGATAGCAGGTGTAGTATGTGCAGGATACACAGGAGGTCAAGAATCCTTGGATGGATATTAGGGTTTAGATCTAGAATATCCCCCCAAAAGCTTATCTGTTCAGAGGTGGAGCTTTTGGAAGGTAACTGGGTCATGGGTGTGCTGTATTCACCAATGCATTAATCCATGGATAAGATTGGAGTTTAACATGCTGTTAGAAGGTGAAGCCTGGCCTGGAGAGGCGGGTCACTGGGGATGTGACCCAGAAGGGTACATCTCCTTCCCCAGCTCCTCTCTTCACTCTTTGCATCCTGGATGCCATGGATTCAACACGCTTTCTTCTACCAGGCTTCTGTTTCATCCTGTTTCTGTCTTGAAGCCAGCCAAACGTGGACTGAAATCTTGAACTAAAATGAGCCTTTCCTGCTTTAAATTGTGAGTGTTGGGTACTGTGTCCGGAAATGGAAAAGTGGCTAAGACAATGGAAAACCCTATTTAAATCTAGCTTTGAGTAACAGGTAATCACAGTTTGTGAACATTTAAAAAATTAGTAATAAAGTAAAATATAGTCAACTCTGCTCAGATGGAAAATCTAGACTCTACTAGAATTATTCTTGTAATCACCTAAAATGATTCATAACTCTAAGGAACTCAACATTGCTTTTCTCTTTCTATGTTATGTCTTCTAGTAGGTCAGTCACATGCTTTGGAAATACATCATGAAAATCTCTGCCAATAAATTATAGGTTTTAGTTTCTTTTTTTTCTTTTCTTTTTTTTTTTAGATTTTAGTTTCTTCAATGAGAAGCACTGTATTAAAATATTAGTTTTTAAAATTACTCAGTTCTGGTGCAGGAAACAGGTCAAGAAATAATTGTCGTTGCAATGATAGCTGTATTGTATTTATAGATGGGGGCATGCACGGGAGCTGTGGGGTGGGGTGCCTGGGAGAGAGAAGCACTAGAGTTAGTCGGGAGGCAGAACTAGTGAGTGAAAAGCGAACAAGAACCTTTGCTGTGGACTCTCTAGGAAGGAACGGCGAGGGAGGTTGAGGGTTGACTGGTTTGAACAATTTCAGCAGCTCTGTGAGTGGAGCTCTCCTTAGTTATTTGGTGTGATGGTTGCAGGTGGATAGTGGTCCGGAGCACAGAAGGAAATTCAGTAAAGGAGTTAGAGTATGGACTCTTGATTTGGTTGATTTGCACATGAAAGATACACTTGCAGACAATTTGTTTGCCATCACTATGAATTAGCCAGTCCTCCAGAGTCAGAAGGGCCCAAGTTACCATAGTATCAGAAAATGAGGGCATGGTGGATACAGACACTCACACAGGACCAGGAAACCTGGGCTGGGAGATGAAGTCAGCAGCAACAGGCAGATGTACAGGCTTTGATAGATGTTTGAACAACCACAAGGACACTTCTGGCCAAATGCCTGGCACAGTGATGTGATCATTGCCTGCAGTTTCTTAGTGTTTCTGCAGTTTGTTGCCCTCCCTAGAGCCAACAGCACCCCTGAGCTCTAGCGATGGTCTTCTCTGACCTCCTTTCACCTGTCCTACCAATGGTATTTTAAGTACCCATGATCCAAATCAAAGTCTTCCTATTAGAAACATCAAGAGTTATTTCTGTTTTTCTGATTCAATTCAGGCTGATAGCATCCAGAAAATTGTAAAAATTTTTTGTGCATCTTTTGTAGCTCATCACTGGTATGTATGTTTGTGCTAATTGGACTTCCACTGAGATTCTGATACCTAGAAAGGAAAAAAATTTGTGTACAATTGCCTTTCTGGAATTTGTAGTGAGGGTTTTCATTGCTCTGTATTCTCAAAGCACTGCCTCTATTTTAATAATATAATAACTTAGAAACATAACAATTCATGTCCATTCTCAGTCTTTCTGCAGGATCTAAGAACTTCTTCAGGACAGGACCCAGTTCCTCACTCCCAGTTGTAGTTTCAGAATTTTGCTCATTTCTTATCATATACGTCACAGGTATCAGGCATGTCTAGTCCTGGCTATGAGCAAGAAGCACACATGAATAACCATAAAAAACAGCTACTGCTCATTGATTGCACTTTATGCTGGGTGCTTTAAATTGTTTTCCCATACAACCCTCACCAAAACACTGTAAGCATCTGAAATTGAGACTTAGAGAGGTTTGTTCTTGTTCAAAGTCACTGCTGAGAGATAAACCAAGTTCTGACCATCTCCAAAGCCTTGCTCTTTCTGCTCTACTATTTGCCCTTCCTGAGAACAAGGCAAAGATCTTGTGCTAAGGAAGCAGAAAAGTCTGCTGGAATAAGGCAGAGGTTCTGTTATACATCTTCTTCCATAATGAAAATGAGGAAAGGCTGACTAGCAGAGTAGCTGACCTACGTCTGAAACAAGGAACTCACGGTCCAGGAATTGTCATTGAATGTGGGAAGAGTGTAGCGGGGACAATTGCAGGAGATGGCATTAAAAGGAGAAAGACTTGACAGCCAAGATGGTTTGCTGATATGGCTGTCTTTCTCTTATTCTAGAAAGGATCCCAGGAGAGAGGTGTAGCCCTCATCTCCCCTCAACATTGAAAAAAAAAAAAAAGAGCAGAACCATAAGAGTTCCCTAAAATCAGCTGAAATACCAACATACTTTGAAGAGGGGTTTGGGGCAGAGCAAGCTCTGTTACCTGCTCTTGAGAGTGAGAACAAATCTGAAGAATGTGGCTTTCAAGGATTTAGAAAGTTGCACAGAAACATGAATTCCCAGTTGAATGGGGATTTGTTTTCTCAGCTTATCTGATATCAGAGCTAACTGTCCCTTGGTCCTAAGAGTCCTGTTTCTTTCCACTGGGGTGGAGCTGTTTGGCCTATTTGGAACTGGATGAACCTTTTTTAAATCACTTTAGGTCTCAGTGGCTACCCACCTGCCTCCCTGAGAGCTCTTTGGAGGAACACGTAGATTTATCCTCACGTGGTAATCACTCAGCACAGTTTCTGACTTGTGCTAGTTGAAGAAATCAATGACCCTCACATGACTACATAAACACAAATAAACAAACAGACAAGAGCAAAGGAAGTAATTTCCCTGAGATAGATCTTATTTTGTTTTATATATAAAAAGACATATTGTGTCTTAAATAAATATATCGTAAATGTAAATGTTGGACAGACTTTGTAAAACATTCCTGGGCAGTAAGGTTTACAGGTTGATGGCTTCAAAAACCTGATCTGCAATTCTGTTTGGTGGTCTGTCTATCAAGAGCCCTAGACTGTCACAGGCAGGTAAGCTCTTAGAAGTGATACGAAGTTTCTCCTCTGGTATTAAAGTGCACATGAAATCCAATCTTAGAAAGATGCTAAGTACTGAAAAGTGACAAAAGGAAAAAATATGCATGCAATGACCTTATTATATTCCTTTAAAATTGTGCATATTATTTCTTATTTTTACCCCCAGTTTCTCACAGAGCATTATGCACACATTAGCAAGCTGTATAATAATGTGTATTCATTTTCCAGGGGAGGGTATCAAAGTTTCTCAAGAGGAAAGAAAAGGTTTTTGTAGAATGACACTGGATACTCTAAACATTCTTATGTTCTCTGCCCTCTGGAGCTCTTGTTTGATCTGATTTTACATTTGAATGTTTTGAATATAAGACATTTAGGGCAGAACGATGTCCTCATTTTGCTAACACTTTGATGTTTTAGGAAAAGGAAGGAAATGAGAAAGCCTTATGAGAAAAAACAAATCTCCCAAAACAACCAGGAAGGAGTTTCTCACATGTCAGACAGCAATCTTGTCTTTATCCTGCTTGGCTCCTGTACTATTCTGGATCAGCTCTGACAGTGACACATCTTACTCTGTTTAAAGTTATCTAAGTAACTTACAATGGAATTATTTCTTATAATAAATATAAATATAAAGGTATACTATACCTTTATTGTAGGGACTTAGGTACTAGGTTTGAGTTTTAGGCCTTTTAAAAAAAGTTGGCTAGTATAACATGTTAAATTTAAATAATCTGCATTTATCCAAATTGATTTACAAATTCATTACTGAGTTAAATGGCTTAGTTTTGAAGAGTGACTGCTAAGGTGACAATTTCTTTTGTTCCATTGATGTTAGTAATCTTCCGCTCTATTGGCTAGCAGTACTCTCCTTATCACTTCCTTTCTACTAATGTCTTAAAATAATCTATTCTAAAGAGAAGAGTCCCAGGAATATGGTCACTTAGAGCACTGACAT
Source organism: Hydrochoerus hydrochaeris (assembly GCA_004027455.1). Taxonomy (NCBI): domain Eukaryota; kingdom Metazoa; phylum Chordata; class Mammalia; order Rodentia; family Hydrochaeridae; genus Hydrochoerus; species Hydrochoerus hydrochaeris. The sequence goes on along the minus strand of PVLA01001406.1, from coordinate 94,377 downwards.
TCAAAACACAAATGTACCCTTAATTAATAAATGCTCATGGATGCTGTTATGGTTTGTGTCTAGATGTTCCCCCAAAGCCTCACTGGGTCATAGGGCTTTCTCAGAGGTGGCTGAGTTTATAGTGTGTGAACCTGGGATTAAAGATGTGTTATTAGTAAATAAGTCCATTAAGGAACAGAAAGAGTCTTGTCTGCCCCTGTTGTCACCTTTGTTCTCTTCTGCCACTGTGAACTGCTGCCCCTCTGTCATGTGTCATCCTGGAACTAGCCAATTAGGGACTAAAATATCTACAAACTGTGAGCTAAATCAATGTTTTCCCTTTTAATTTTGAGTGTTGGATATTTTGTCTCAGCAACAAGAAAAGTAACTAAAGCAGATGGTAAAATCAAAGACTTTGAAAGTGAGACCACCAGCATGTTTCAACTTTTCAGCTAAATCCATAAATAACCATTCTCCATTCATGTGTATTTGTTTTAGAATGCTTCAGCCTCCAAGGAATTTAAAAGCATGAGTTTTGAAAATGAGATGACTTCAGATGACTGGTCAATTAAGGAGATTAATGAATGTTGACCTTTCAAATAGTCTATGCATCTAGTAATATTTTTACCAATCTACAATATTTTGTCTATTTCCCTGTTACTGCTCTTATCTCCTGACTCCTGGCAGTCCATGTCCCCCAAGTGGTCTAAGTCATAAAAGAAAATATTTTATACAGATAGAAGAACTATTTTTATTTTATTTTATTTTTGAGATATATATTTTAGGAATTATTAATTTTCTTATTTTCTATCCCCCCTACACACACAGTGTTTGCTAAAACAGGAATACAAAACAAAACATGTCTTACAATTTTGTATTACAAAAATAACTCTAATTAAACAGGCTCCTTTAACTGGAAACTGGTGTAAGCATTGTTCCCTAGTCTTTGCTCCCTGGAGCTCACCGTCTAGAGCCCATGAACTGCGAGTGCGTAGAACCAGACTGACATGAAGGTACCAGTGAATGGAAAGGAAGGTGTCCCACAATGCCTTGGAGGGGTTGTGGTGTCAATACAGTAGAACTGGTGGTGAAAGCTTCACAGGAGAGCTGAAATTTAAATTGGTTTCTTAACAACAGTATATTTATTAACAAAAATACCACAAACTGGGAGGCTAGAAATTAGAAGTCAAGGGCTCACCAGAGCCATGGTCTCTCTGACACCTCCAGCAGAGAATTGTTTCTTATCTCTTCCTCCTGTCTGGTAGTCGCTGCCAGTCCTTAGTGGCCTCTTTTGATGGCAGCATGCATGTAATCTCTGTCCCCATCATGACACAGAGACTTTCTTCTGTGTGTTTCTGTCTGTCTCTGTGCCTCTCCTCTTCTAAAGACACAATCCATTGGATCTGGACCTGTCCACAGCCAATATGCCCTTATCTTAAATTGATTACATCAAAAAGACCCCGTTTCCTAACAAGGTCACATTCATGGGTTCCAGCTGAGCAGATCTGTTTGAGGGACACAGTTTAATCCAAAACAGACAGTATCTTAGATCAGGTTTCCTAGAAGCAGAGCCTGAAATGGGAATCTTGAGAAGATGAATTTTGGAGAAAGTGCTCTCACGAGGCAGAATGAGGTAAGCAGGCTACAGCAGGGCAGAGAGCCAGCCAAAAAAGTGGGTTCAGCTGGAGTCCAGTTTCAGCATAGTCCCAAGAGGAGCTCTGGGGTGCAAATGACACCACAGAGTAGTCCCACCTTGAGGCAAAGGACGAGGCTTTATCCCTGTGTTCATCAGTCCTCAGTATGTAGGTGCGGTCCCCAAGACCCCGGGGAAGGGGGATGAGTTACTTTCCGGTAAGGCAGCTCCCATTTGGTTCAAGTTAATTCTCAGGAGTAGGAGCCAGCTGTGAGCAGTTAGCAGCTAGCACACACTGGGGATTGGGGACATCAGCGTAGTGAAGAGAAGCTGATAGGACTCCCACATATTGGTTTCAATCCCTAGATCCACTTACTTGTCACATTCAGTTCTCCCCCTGCACTCACCATTCCCTCTAGAATCTGGCTGTTATACAGTGTTCTGGCTGTTTACAGTAAAGCTTATAATAACAGGATTAGTATTTTGTAGCTGCAGCATTGCATCGTGTCCTGAGGACACAGCTGATTCTCCTTCCTTTCTATACTCTCTCTACTTCCTGGCTTGACCTTCTTCTAGTTTAAATGGCTTGCATGGGGAGAGTCTGAACCTCTTTCTATGAGTTTCCATCTATCTACTTGATTATTTACAGTGAACACCTGACTTCACTGTAGATGGCAAGCAATGGAGTAGATCCTATGCCCAACATATTTCTTCCTGCCTCCTCAGGTAGCAGAAGTCCTCCATCCTCCTCATGGTCAGAATTAATTATTCAGACTGGTGAGGTGATTCCTTCCTGCATCTGCTAGCCCACTGGCACAAGTACCCCATAGTGACCAGGCAGCAGCTTTAGCTGTAAGTTTAGCAAAACTCTTGCCATAACCCCTGATATAAGCAACTCTTCTCTAAGAAGTAGGAGGTCCAGACACATATAACCTAAAGTTGTGAGATGGGAAGCACAAATTCCTCAAGTAGCTCACTCGGAGTGATGGTCAGCTGGGCCACCTGTACTTCCTCGTCTCGGTTCTTGGACCTATGTAATGTTCCCACTAAGGACACTACACCATATGAGGACAATGACTTAAGATATGTACTATATATCTAAGGATGGCATTCCACCAACGCAGGGACAGCTCCAGGCAGAAGCCTTGTCAGCCCCTTCCACAGGCCATTCTAACCATGCTAATGGTTTCTGGATGGTGCCATCTGTGGTGAGGCCATTAGACAGCAGTGGTGGCTGAGGCAGTGCAGCAGAAAAGACAAACACCAAGCCAGAGCCTGTGTCTGTCTCTGTTAGGACAAAACATTTGTTTCCCTTCCAAGATGGAAGATTTTTGATGTAATCAACTTGTCATCACCTGTATGATTCACCTCTTCAAAGGATAGGACCACATCACAGGTCAGCTTAGTTTGTGTTCTTGGCATGTTCATTGTTCAGCTACAGTAGTAAGTATTCAAATTCAACAAGAGAAGTATCTGTCACTATTGCTGAAATCCCTCTAGATCAAGTTGCTTAGGCAAGATCACCGAAAATTTTTGAATAGTCTAAAAGAGGAACTGACAAATTGTTTTAGGAAGATTAATCTGGGTAGATCTTGCAGGTATGTAACTTGCTGACCCACATAGTTCTTTCTCTCGTACTACCAGGAAAATTCCAGTGTAGGCAAGAGTCACCCTTTTGCCCATTTCCAGGCTGGGATCTTGGTTTAAGATAGCCTGGAAAATCTTGACCCACATACTGCCACTTTCCAGATCTGGCCACTGAGAATCAATGGGAAATGTACTGGGAAGACTCCTGAGAATGCTTCTGTCCTGTTAGAAGTTGGCAGATGCACATGCCTTCTCTGTGCTTCCTACTTTGAACATGGATGTGTTGGCTGTAACCATAGTAACTGTTTAGCCTAATAGAGGAAAGTTTAAGAGCTAAAACAAGAATGTCGGTTTTAAACTTGTCTGTTAAGTCAAGTCTTGGAATTGACTACTTCTGAACTTTTCATACAAGAAAAATAGACCTGTATTCATTCAAGTCAGTGTAATCAACTTGAAGCCAAATTTATTCATAAATCTTAGTTTTGGTTAGAGGAAGAGTAAAAGCCAATAAAGAAAATATTTAGGGACTAAAGGGGTCAAGATTATGACGCGAGAAAGGCACTGATAAATGCAAGAAAAAAAATTAAAGAAAGTCTTCAGAGGATTAGTACAAGTTTGTGGATACCTGTAACTGATAATGAATTTATTTATATCCCTTCATGCCAGAATAGAAGTAACAATTCTTCAATATCGCATAGTAGTCATTCCATATACACCTTTCTGCAATTGCTTCACATGTACGTCACCCCCTAGCCCCACGCTGGTTGGTTTGAGTACCGGTTCAAAATCCACACATTACATATACATTTCCCTTAATGAAGCAGTTTTTTTTTTCCTGATTCTTTTTTCAAGGGGTTGATTTGTTCGAGAAACTAAGGTCACTGGTCCACTGGACTCTCCTATATCCTGAATGTTGTTCATTGCTTCCTCGCACTATATAACTTGATTCTTCTACTCCCTATATTTCTTCCAAATTTATGGTTGGATTTAGAAGTCTTATTATATTCAGTTTTTAATGTTTATGCAAACATGTGCAGCATATTCCTTACAACATCACATGATGACATGTGTAATGAGTCTCCCATTATCAAGTTTGACTTAATGGCTTTAACATCCAGTGGGATCATTGCCTAGAACCGTGATTTCATTAGCAGTGGTACTGGTGAAATTCTCCAATTCTATTTTTTTCCTTTCTTTATGCACTGGAATGCCTCCATAAAGAACAGAAAGAAGAATATTATCTTGACATATATTTGGTAATTCCAAAATCCAACTTGTATAGGAAAGGTTAAATAAATGTTTGATACTTTCCCTTTATAAAGTCTCACAGCAAATCACTGATGTCCCAGCACTCTAAATGATGACTAATTAAGGTTTTTTGTTTGTTTGCTTGTATGTAGTTTGTAAGGTAGCATTACCAGCTCATCACATTTGATGTATTTTATGTATTTTGTAATTAAAAATTAATTAAAGTTATTCTTTGTGGATCCTTTTTGTCAGTGAGAATTCTTTCAAGCTGTCCTTTTGACAGGACTCCCATTAGTCTTCAATAGTTTTCTTTCTTTGTAGTACAAAAAAGTGCCACAAACAAGGAGTCATTCATTTCTTTAGAGATCTCTTGTTTCTCCTTGATGGAAATGGTTTAACCTGTAATACCATTGCTAATACTGACCCACATCTACTAATGCTATAAAAGACTGCTAATACTGACCCACATCTACTAATGCTATAAAAGACAATGAGAGAGAGAGAGAGAGAGAGAGAGAGAGAAATTGACTCTGAAAAACATGTTCACCTGCTATTACTAGTTAGCTCTGGTTTCCTATAATATTGTAGCCTTCCACTCCAATGAACAGAGCTATATCATATGTGAAATGGGAGAGTTATTTGATCCCTTTATCCAGGGTTGCTGAGGATCTTCATTGCTTTTGGGTCATCAGTCCTTCTAAATGTTTTCAGTGGACAACACTATGATGTATCTTCTTTTTGTAAAGAGAAAAAATATGAGTTAATTTTAATATTTTTCATCCAAATTTAATATTATACCTGTTATTTTGTTAATACAAACTACATTTTTAGAAAAGGATTAGAACATTTATCATCTGTTGGGAAGAGTTAGATGACAGTGGAAAAAATAATGACTAGGAACCGTGCAACTTAACTTTACACCTCAACATAGCGAAGCTTTAGCTAAGATGGCTTTGTGGACTTGGGTTTCTTCCCATTCAAGATAAAAGAGTTGAGCACGAAGATCACTATATTCTATCCCAGCTTTAAGACTCTCTACACTGAGAAACTCAGACTCCACAAGTAGAATAAACATTTTTATCCACTTCAGCATTTATTGAAGGAGTAAATAAATTGGCAATGTATTTAAAAACAATGCTCTTATTAAACTCATTTATTTGTAGTGTTTTGTGACTAACCTTTGTTGAATGATTTCTTTGAGTCATTAAATGTACCACATTACTTTAGGTACTTTGAGAAGTGCAAATATGAAAAAGATCCAATCTCAGGGAAATTTGGGCCTGGGACACAGGAAATAAGATGTATTCGATTTGTACAAGACTGCTGAGGCTCTCACTGTGTGTTAGGGGGTCAGCTCCACGGTGGATATAGTTGGAGAGCACAGGGTTTGGTGTCAGATAAATATGGTTTTTATTTACTAATAGCTGCCAACTCTGTAGTGCTCAACAGGTGCTAGAAAGTTAGAACGCAACACAGAGGAGAAGCCTTCCAGTGTGGTAGTATATATTGTGCACGAGGGAGGAAGAGAGAGAGAGAAGAGGTGGGGTGGGGTGGGGTGGAATAGAGTGGGATTGAACTGAGGCTTAAACAAGGGAGTCAAAACTGTGACTGTAGGGTCTTTGAGCTCAGAAGAAGAAGCTGACAGGGCCAGGCTAGAGGTGGTTCACTGTGGCATCCAATTGAAATATGCAACTTGCTGCTGCATGGTATCACAGGGCTTCCTGTCCCCAATTAGGGGAAATACCATTTCCCTTCACCAAGTGCTGCCTGGCATAGCTGTGATTCCACAGTTGAAGAGACTCTATGGGGGTCATCACACCAAGATCAAGGTCAAGTGGTCAAAAGCTATTTACAACCCATTGGTCACCATTCATGTCAGCCTGGAATGCCCTATGTAGCTTTCTTAAATGAGGTAAATACTCCAAACCTCAGGTTTTCAGTGTGGTTTTGTGGCCACATACGTTTGTAAGTTAGCCAGGAAGTGCAAATAACAACAGTGAAAAGTACTAGGTTGCAACATTACAGACACATGGTCAGGAAGCACCAACCTCATTACTGACTAAGGATTTTAATTTTTTCAGAGAATCCATCAAACGTTAATTCTGGAAGAAGCCTTAACCAAAGTCACACAGGTCATTAGTGTCAGAGACTAGGTTTAGAAATAAGAAATTTTGTCACTCCTTTAATATTTTAACTTTAGAAAATGTGGAGGTCCAGGATTTCTTAATAAATGCTACTGGAATAACTGGGTATTAAGTTAAGGTAAATCCTTTAGATTCTTAAAATAAACTCCTAACTACAAAAAAGGTAGAAAATATATTTATTTTATCTGTGGAGACATGATAATGATTATGTCATGTTAATAGGATAATTGAATGTCTTTGACTGCACGAAAAGGTAAAACTATTCAGTAAAATGGCAAAATATAATTAAAAATATAATAAATTAGAATGCTCTCTAATGATATCACAAAATTTAATAGATAACTGGAAAGACACATAGAGAATTTCCCCTAGTAGGATATAATTTATTAAACACATAGAAAAATGTTAAAACTCATTAATAATCAAAGATGTACATTAATTAAAGTGAGATACAATTACAGTGAAGCTTCAAACAACAATGAAGACACATTCAGAGAAAAGTACAGTTAGATGATTTTTGTCACTGTATACATAACAGAGCGAGCATACACAAATCTACATGACATAGCCTACTACACACCTGTTCAGGATGGCATAGCTCCTGTCTCGTATGCGGTTCATTGTTATGTAGCACTCAACTGTTCTTTCCTTCATCTTCATGTATGTAAGACCCGTGACAAAATTTTGTTATCTGAAACTATCACTGGTCACTCCTTCATGTCCTTTGTCCATGTCCCTATTGGTTCATTGTCTGATTCCCACATTTCTCTCTTTCCCAAAACACCCCAAGACAGTATAATCCCAATTTATCAGTATTAATTAGAGAACATTACTGTAAGCAACAGAAAGTGATTCTGGTCAAGGTAAGGAATAAAAAGAGGTTTATTGGAAAATTCCAGGGGAGTTCCTAGAATGGGAGGAGGAATTAATCAACCAAGTATCAGAAAGGTCAGAAACTGTGGTTGTTCTTTGGATTTTAGCAATGTGAACTTGTATTCTGTACCTTTTTGGGTACTTCCATCAGGCAACTATCTCCAAGTGCTTCTTAGAACAGTAATTATTTTCTTAATGTTTAAGATATTATGCTTTCCTGTAGTATCAGGATCCAAATAGCAAGGATTGTATAACTCATTTCATAGCTTTATATAGTATTGACCATCTGGTATGTATTTGTTTGATACAGGCCAGTGAGAGGAAGGAAAATCAGCCTGGCTGGTAAAAGAGTGTAGGACAGGACACTGGGACAAGTGACTCCAATGGAAAGGTTTATCTGAAATCCCAAACTGCTAATACTGACCCACATCTACTAATGCTATAAAAGACAATGAGAGAGAGAGAGAGAGAGAGAGAGAGAGAAATTGACTCTGAAAAACATGTTCACCTGCTATTACTAGTTAGCTCTGGTTTCCTATAATATTGTAGCCTTCCGCTCCAATGAACAGAGCTATATCATATGTGAAATGGGAGAGTTATTTGATCCCTTTATCCAGGAGCAGATGTAGCAGATGTATTTTTTTCCCCCAAAGCTTATATTGTGCTCCTCAGAGGTCTTGTGAACACAGCATCACAAAAATGATCCCCATTAAACATCTCAGCAGGAAAGGATTCCAGAGGATGAGAAGTGATCTTCTAAAAGGCAATTACAGTGGAATTCAGAGCTTTTTCTCCTCTTTGCTCCTATCATAGATTCCCACCCATTGCCTTGGTGGAGCTGGGAGACTTTACTGCATGTTGGTGCTTCCCTTCCTGGAGAGAGGAGATCTTCCTTTCCCCATGACAATGGCTCTCCAAATGAATTTGCATAAGAATTACCCACAATAACAGTAGAATATGGGCTTTTTTTCCTCTTGGTAGAATTGGCAGTTGGTTTTGGAGAACTACTTCTTGGAATTAGGGCAGTACCATGGTAGTCTACTTTCAGTATTTTCATGAGTTAACTGAAGGAAAGTGGGGTTCCATGCTCAATGTGATGTGTAAGGGTTCTTTTCCACCAAGAGAATTATCAGAAAATTTCTGCATGCAACATTGTGAGCACACTTTTTCCTTAGTCTTGCTGTTATATATTCTGCAAAAACAATGAAACTAGAATATCATTAGAAATTATTAGAATTTCTTTGGTGGATTCTAGAATATAGTTAATATATTTACATGAACAACATATACTTTGTTGTGAAACAAATTGAATTTGCAAGATGTGTGTTGAAAGCATGTGTATTTCTCTCCAAAATAATTTATTTGTAAAATTCAAATGCGTTTCTTAACAAAAATATATATTTAAACATATTCAACTTCATCTTTCCTCAGCTTTTGGTTTGTTGGTCCATATCACACAATTGTAGATCATATTTAGTGAGCATTTGCTATGGATCAGTCATTATTCTAATTAGCCTTAAATGTTCTAACTACTTTAATTCTTACAAAACCCCAAGAAGGCTATATAATTTTTTTTTTGTATGGATAAGGACGCTGAAACAAAGAGAAGTTAATGGATTTTAGCTGTGTCATTCATTAGTCAACAAGGATGCTTAAATTGAAATTCTTGTGGTCCCTGGGCTTAGGTCCCTGTTAGCTAAATTATGGTTTCTTTGTAAGTTTTCACACATAGTATCAACACAGACATTTTGTTCTAGAAGTGTCTCTTTCCCTGATAAAGCAGTCTCTGTCTGTTCCTTGTAGAATAATAGATTTATCTTATAGCCTTGGGATTTTTAGCCTGTTAAGAAGAGGAAACAATGAGAAAGCAAATTCCAAGCTACCCACTAAACCAAGAGCCTGCAGGTAACTGTTCCCCAAAGCTAGAGCTGAGCTCTTCTTAGTGCCAAGATCAAGTCCTGCTGATTTTTGTGAGAGATCATCTAACAGTCCAGGCAGAGGTAGAGAATTCTTGTTAACAGCAGACTCCAAAATTTCAAGTCTTCCCATAATTTTTCCGAAAGTTTGTTCCTGAAAACCCAATTTGTTCTGGCTTCAGAATGATGGCTCTCTGCTCTGACACTGCATTACATCCACCAGACCTTCTCCCAATATAGGGGTCTTGGTTCCCACCTGAGTGAAGGCCCCAGTGAACCTTCACCCAAATCTTCACCTCTCGTATTGAACATTTGCTCCAAACTGCTGATCCAGTCATGATGAATGAGACAAACCTTCCAGACCTGGAAATCCTCAGCCAGCTGCCCTCAGTGGTTTTCAATGGAAATGTACAAGAGGGGTTAGACAGACAAATTAACATTTTTGTATTGCCCTAATTTACCTGCAGACCACGTGGTTCAAACTTAAAACACTGCTGTTTCAGAAACATACTTACAGCCACAAGTAAATTTAAAGGGAGTTAGTTCTGCTCTAGGTTCCAATGCACATTCAAGGAGGCCTGCAGAAATGCTTGTTAAAATCCCCTTTCTTTTGTCTATGCTGCTGCTCCTGAGTTCTCCTTCCCTGCAGTCCTGCACCTCCTCTTGTCCTCTTGACTGCATTTCCTTATGGAGAACAACTTAGTTCTGCCCCCAAGAAGAAATCTCTGTCTGTAAGAGTGGATCTGAGGCATTGGAAATTCAGCTGACAAATAAAGGTTTTTCTTTACTCCCTACCTTTAGGAATTGAGTCTCTGAACTCTGCTATTTCTATCTTTATCACCTCACAAATTATTACTTGGAGCATTTTACAAAATATGGTAGCCTCTCCTTATTAGCTAGTTCAGATCACAGTTGAGCTATGAGGATTCATTTGGCCTCAGTCACCATGGCTGGTGGATAGGCAGAAAGAGAAAGAAAAGTGAGTCAATTTTTAGAAATGGTTTTCCTAAGAAAGCTAAGAGATCGAGGAAGATCCTGAAAGGAGAAAGAGCCTACAGTGGACACCAAGGGCAGGAGGAAGAACTTGGAGCCTCATTGCTCTTTCCACCAAATACCCCATCGAGTTGCCTTGATCCAGTTTGTATTTTTGACCCACAAATCACACCAGAACTTGAGGGTTTAAGAGTATGAACTCTCTCTAGAAGTTGAAGTATGCCATTAGGAGAAAATCATCTGTGTATGATAATCATTTATACACATATTCACTTAGACACTTAAGTATATGTACACATAGACATGCATGTGTATCCATACTCATATCAGCTGCTGCTGGAGAAAAGTCAGCTTGAAGATCTACAGGGATAGTAAAGAGGCAGTAATTTAGTCTTACTCAATAAATTAAGAGTCTCTATCGATAAGGTAACAGTGAATGTTTCAGTAAGTATATCATATTGCTCTATTTTGTACCTGAATGTACAAGTTTTCTTACTGTGAATGCTTGAAAATGCACATCAGCTATGGTCTTCCTTCTGCTTGGGGCATTAGACATTTCTTGATTCTCTTTCTGGAATTTCTCCAGGGTTTTCTTTACCTTCCTAATCTGGCTGATTCTGTGCAGGGATGCATGACTCTTCCTGGGAGACAGTTTCAATGATTAAAAAAACCATAAAATCACAGTTCAATTTATGTCTGCTATCTTCCACAGAGTTTTGAAGCCTCCAAACAGGACCAAATATTTTGAAATAGGATAATGAGAGAGAAATAAGCCAACTGAAATCTATCTCCTGCCCCTACTTCTTCCACATTAGTTTTAATTAAACTCATACTGTTTAGAAATAGGCCCATCCAGTAGAAAATACAGGGTGGTTCTCTTCTTCCATGCTGTGGGAAATAATGGATTTGCATTGAATGCCATGTGCTGGGGGTTGGCGACTGTCAAGGAATCAAACTTCTTCCAAAGTTGTTTTTAACTAAACTGTTGCCCCAGGGTTTACAAAGTCTCTCTCTCTCTCTCTCTCTCTCTCTCTCTCTCTCTCTCTCTCTCTCTCTCTCATTGATGTCTGTAGTCAGTGGTGCTTATAATCAAGAAAATTACACTTGAAAGATATAGAGGCTGATCTTGTTATTGTCATTAGAGGATTTTATCTTGTAATTACAAGCCACAGAGCCTAGAACCAGTGCCCATGCTGCTGGGCTTCAGATCTCATGCAGAGATGATGGTATGTATCTTTGAGCTAGCCATTCATTGTCATCAAGAAAAACTTTTCTGTGCTATGCTGTTTCTAGGAAGAAATGCTATTTACATGTCATCTTTCAAGCTTCTATTATCTTATTCTTATCATGGAATTATTAGGTATATTTTTTTCATTAAGAATCTGCTATGAGATCTTTGTATCTCAATTTATATCAATAATCTGCTATGTTCCATGTACTATATACAAAGCTTTATGAACAATGAGCTAGGGATATAGCACCAGGCAAATAAAATAACTCTCTTGAAATTAAGTCAATACGATATGGAAGGCTTGGAGAGAATACGCATCAGAGGTCAGCAAAGTTTTCCATTAAAGGCAAGATAGAAAATATTTTAGGCTTTGTAGACCATATGGTCTCTGTTACAGCTGCTGTGCTCTGCTCTGATGATGTGAAATCAGCCACAGACAACACATACATGGATGAGCAGGGCTATTTTCTAAGAAAACTTCATTTTATCTATAGACATTGAAATATGGATTTCATATAATTTTCAATTGTCACAAATATCACTCTATTGTTTTTTTTTCAATGATTAAAAAATGTAAAATCCATCGTTGGCTCACTGGTCCTTCTGCGAACAGGCGATGGGACAGATTTAGGCCACGGGTTGTAGGCCATGGGTTTAATCTGTAGGACAGTCTTGCCACTGTTTGAAAGTACCTGATCCAGTAGACAAAAGAGCAACTTTAAAATTCCTTTGTTCTGGTATGAACATTTGCCAACTCCTCAGGGAATTGTTAGACTCAGAAAAATGTTGAAAGATACTCACAGAAGGACAGTCTTCATGCTTCCCTTCACCTCATGGTAACTTTGCAAGCTGTAAAATCCTTCCTATGAGGAAACTCTTCCCAAGGTGTAAACTTAGTCTGCCGTGCTGGAAGCAAAGCTTTATCCCCAAATGGGGTGAAATACTCATGTGTGTGAGTGATTCCTCCACAGATTGGATTTCATGGGAACAACTCAGCTGTAGATATGGAAATAAACAGGAGGGAAGATTCTGTGGCGTGGCTTTAGTGGACACAGGCAGCAGTACACCAGCCTTACTGCAGCCACGTGGAAAGAAGCTCTGTCAGATTTACTGTCTGTCTCTTTCCACAGTGTGAAGACGGGATGAATTAGTACTGCAGATAGTGGCCTTTCTCTACTGGAAGTAAGTAAAGATGGGCAGGGTAGTGACCACTTTGTGATACAGGGAAGAAGGCTGTGTGGAATCTGTAATTTGAATTAGTAAGTTCCAAGCTGGTCCCACATGTTGACTTTCTGGTGCATGTCATCTTGTCTCAACTGGAGAAATGACATGGAGAGAGGAGAAATTAAAATGCAGTATTTCACCACACGCACTATTTTACTTCTCAGATCACACAGACACAACCTCCTAACTTGGCAAATGTGACTACTAAGATCCACAGTTCCTGGGGTCCTTGGGATGGGTAAAAAAGAAAATCACTCAATGGGGTGAGTATTGTGCATCCAGGTTAGGTTTCTCTTAGCCTCATGAGCAAAGCACCACACATTTTAGTAGAAGAGGATGAGAAAGTGGAGGCGTTTCATTTCATTTTATAACCCAGACTAATGCCTTCTCCCCTGTTGTTTTCTGATCTTAGAAATCAAATACCTGCTAAGGGGGATGAAGTCTGAAAAGGGAAAAATTAAGCTGAGTTTTAGTTAAGTATGTCCCAGTGGTAAGCATTTAAATTAGACATCAAGAAAAAAAATCTTATAAAGTGGTGGGAACCCTCCCCCTCCCAGCTCTAGACTCTTAGGGTCCAAGATTAAGCCAAAGGGCAGGTCCCCACAGAAGCTTGCTCTTGCACCTTACTCCTGCACCGGTTGGATGAACTGCTGTGTCAGCAGCTCCATGCATCATTAGCAGACCTGGAAAAGCTCCAGCTGCCTTCCTCCTGCACTCTCTTTGTACCTCTCACTTTAAAAAAGCTTTCAACAACATCATCCCAAACATCTTTTGTTTTCCCAGCTGGAGAAGCCTTTCTTTCTGTTTGCATCCCATCTCTGGTTAAGTTCTTTTTGCCCTTAAGATCTGCAGTCATGAATCAAAGGGAATCATCACCTAAAAACTGTAAAGTGAATCTGAGTGCTTTGGGACTCTCCAATCCATCTATCTTCTTGGAGCTGCCATATTTAGTTACATTTTCCTGTCTACTGTTGGTGGTCATTATCTCTCCTTCTTTCTGTCCTCTAGTTAGAGACAACATATGAAGAGCCTCCTAGCAATATTTTCTTGAGACTTAGCTGCAATACAACACAATCTTCTTTGTACTTGGTGGGTTTTCCAATCCCTCTGTATTTTGGCCTTGTGGTTAGAGTTGTTTTTTACTTAATATGAACACCTGTTCCAGAGTTTCCCTCAGCTTTCTCTGCAGATAGGTCTATAATAAATCTAAGAATGAAAATGGAAGATTTCCTTCTAATTGACTCCCCTTCTTATTTTTTTCCTTTTTCATCTTCCTCCTTCTCTTCTTTCCCTCCTCCTTTTCACTCTCTCTGTCTCTCTGTCTCCCTCTCTCTCTCTTTCTCTCCCCGTCTTCCTTTCTTGTCTCTCCTCACCTCCGCCTCCAGTACTGCGGCACAAACCCAGAGCTTTTGCACAGTGCTACATCCCAGCCCTTTAAAATGTTTGGTTTTTCATTTGTTTATTTATTTATTTATTTTGAGACAGGGTCTGATTAATTCACTAACTTCCTAGGATTGAACTTCAGTTTGCGATTCTCCTAGCTTGGCCTTCCAGAGTGGCTTATTATCATTGTTTCTTGTGCCCATTTCTTGTTATTTTGGATTATGATAGAAATAGTGAGCACACTCGGTTTTTTGTTTTTTTGTTTGTTTCTCTGTTTGTTGTCATCATTGTTTTTGGGGTGGGCAGATGTAACTTGAAGTCAGGAAAATATTTCTAGGTGAGCTGCTACTAAGCTGAGGAGTTGCTGACATTTAGCTCAATTAACTCAGCTGCAATACAGGCTGTAATAAAATGTCCTTCACTTTGTCACCTGTCCTTTCTTTTTAAATTTGGGAAATATAATGCCCCACTCATAAAATGAAGAAACTCAGCAGACTGAGCAAAATTCAAGAAACATGAAAAATGGTTAGTGTGCAGTTTGTTGCTACTAAGATATTTTATTTGTCCATGAATGTGAATCTTGTCTCTTGAATGATACTATAAGATCTTCCTGGCCCAGGATGATATCTGGATTTTTATTATTAAATCATCAACTGATCACTTTCAATAGTTAATCTCATAGCTGCAATCTAAAAGTAGAAATTCTGATTATGAAACTAAAACCTCTAGTATCCTTCCAAATAATTTCTTAGTGGCCAAAATGGGGGGGAAAGATGAAAGAAAGAAAATGGAAATTGACACCTTCTAGCCCTTTGGAAGGTTGGTCTATTGTGCTGGTAAACTTTAGGAAAAAACTACTAATATAGCAATGTTAATGTCTTGAACTTTCAAGTACCCAAGGCTTCTTGACATGCAACTTTCATACAGATTAGAATACGAAAACCTGAAGAAGTAACATTACTAGATAATATGGAGTGTGACCAAATAAGATGATGAATATTTAACTTTAAAAATATTATTACAGCAAAAGACACATTGACACTAACCCTCCTTAAAATACTCCCTCGCACTTCACACAGTTGTCCCATCCATCCTGATGCTTTCTGGAACAGTTCTGCAAGTCCTCTTTTCAGTCATGAGTTGTGTTGTCATGTCCTGAATTTGTTCAAAATGTTTGCCCTTCATGGTCATTTGATTTTGGAGGAAGAGATGGAAGTCACATGGTGCCAACTCCAGTTAGTAAGGTGGATAAGGACACACTGTCATGTTTTTATTTGACAGAAATATTATATCAGAAATAATGTGTGGCAGTGTACTGTCATGATGAAAAATGAAACCATTTTCACATTTCCCAGCTTTCTATCCACAGCATTTCTGAAATATTCTATAATCTTTTGTAATATTCAGTGGGTTTTTTGATCATAATCAGATATTTGATTTATTCAGAGTTCTTCCTAGTGTTCCTGAGTACAAACTCAGCTTGTGCCATTACATCAAAGTAAAAAAAAAAAAAAATCAACTAACATCGCCTCAACATTGGATCTTGATTGACATGTTTTTTTTCCCTGTGAGATCTGGGTGATATCCACTGAGAACTCTGAACCTTGGTTTCAGGAGAATAACCAAAAACCCAAATTTTACCTCCTGTGATAATACTCCTTAAACAGCTGCGACAGCTTCAGAGTTCTAACAAAACTGAAAACATCTCACATTAATATGTTTTGATCCATGATTTATGGCACACTTTAAAATACATCTCCTCTCATAATAGCTCAAAACTGACCGACTGCACCAAACATGCTGAAACTGGTCACACTGTTCCTAAGGTTTGATGCATTGTTTGTCTACTGCAAATCCCTGCCTTTCTGCTGGATGGCATGCAGCAGCAGCGTTCACTGTATTTTTTGACCATACTATGTATGTCTAATTTCTGTATACCTAGGAAGAGACAAGACTTGACTCTCATTTCTTGTATTAGTAGCTGATATACAGCTACTCCTTATAGGTACAGTTGTGCTGGTTGTGTTATGGTATGAACCAAGACTTTCCCCCAAAGCTTTCATGAGCTCAGAGGCAGGGCTTGTGGAAAGTGATGGCCGCTGTGCTCGTTAGCAGAATCAGATACTGGTGAGTGCAGTGGTTAAGCATGCTGTGGGATGGTGGGGCCAAAGGAGAGAGGTCCCTGGGGAAGTGGGGACTCTTTCCCTGGCTCTTCCTTCATTCTCTGCTTCCTGGTTGCTATGACATGAGGCGATTTCCTGGCCCAGACCTTTCCACTATGCTGTTTCTGTGTTTAAGTTGCCAAACAGAAACTGAAACTTCTGAAACTGTGAGCCATAATAGATTCCTTCAACTCACGGATGTTGGGCATTTTGTCTCAATGACAAGGAAAGTAACTAACACATGCTGTGAAAACATTGTAAGACTTCTATCAAATAACTGTTTCCTTGGATCCCAGAATATCCCTGCCACCCTCACTCCCCCAGCCTTTGCTCTGGACCTAACCTTACCAGTAAGTCTTCCCCATTGTCCTGCACTAAAGTTTCGCTGAATAAAGCAAGAAACCTCCATGCCCTGGTCCAGCTCAGTGGCTCTTATTTGTGCTACTTTGTCAATTCCCACAGCATCTCAGATAGATAGTTTAAGCATTAATTTCACCCTTAATTGTGAAACTTTGCTCTACCTGCTATTGGTCTGTGACCACAGCCTCAAAGGACCTCCACCTGGTGAGACTGAGCAGCTACTAAGCCTGGAATGCTTGATTTCTTTTGAAGGGCTCAGTCATTTTTGGACACATGAACTGCCTTTATAAATCACCAGTCTGAAAAAAAAAACTGGTCTTTATGTAGGGAACGGTGCTTATTATGGGCCGAATTGTGTCTGCTTGGAATTCATACTGATATACTGGAATGTGACTGTGTTTTCAGGTCTTTAAAATTAGAGTTTCAGTAAAATGAATTCACTAGGGTGGATCCTAATCCAATACGGCTGATGTCCATAAAGAAGAAAAGATTGAGATACAGACAGGCACCAAGGAAGACCATGAAAAACTTGAGGGTGGCCACTGTAAACCACGGAGAATGACCTAAGAAGAAACCAACTCTATCAATGCTTCGATCTGAGCACCCAGGCATGCAAATAAATAAATAAATATTCTGTTGTTGAAGCCACCCAGTCTATGGTACTTTGTATGGTACTTTACCAACCCTCCAAAATCTTATACAGTGCCTCTCCCTGATTTTGTCATTAATTTCTGCCTTTAGTGGACACATTTTTTGCAGCATTAAGTTCTTTTGCCAAAAGAACCAAATTGAGAAGATAGTTGCAGTTTATTCCAGCTATCCCGGCATAATGTTTATAGAAGTTCTCTTATATTTCAAAAGTGTCAGAGTGTGGACAATAAATGGTCACTCTAACCTTTGGTTCCTATATTTATAATTTTCTAACACTTTCTCAGTCTCTTCTGTCTTCCATACTTGATAAGGCTATGTCCTTTAGGTGCCCCTAAAATGGTTTGCTTCACACCATGGTCTACCAGATATTGTACTATTCAGTGGATATACACTGTTAGCAGAGTGTTGAAAGTTTCTGAGAAGGGTTATATGGAATTAAGCTTAATTTTATTCCTTAAGAAGCAGGGACTTTACATAAAACATACATAAATCAGAGTCATCCCTCTGTCATCTTATTTCTGTCCTACAGCAAAGTAAATTTTTGGAAAATATTCTTAAATGCTGTTTAATCTCCCCATCCAGATTCAGTGCAATAAATTTATGGCAGGCTTCAAGGTACAATTAATGTACACTTCTACCCCATCCAATCTTGTCACTGATTGTGGCAATAATGCTGTTGGCAAGATGACAGGAGGAGAGAGGAGAGACTTTGTTTTTAAGGAACATGCTAGTGATAAGTGAATTGGCGATATTTCAAATGACACTGGGAAGCTATTTTATGGTACTACAAATGTGGCCTTATCCCAACATCTCCACTGAATCATTGCAATGCCTTGTCTTCCTTGCCTCCCGTGTTAAATTAAAAGAAATTGCATTCATGGCTCAAGAAGACATGAACCTAAGAGGTCAAAATAACATCACATATAAAGCTCGAAAGTTGTGACCAAATGAAGAAGGAACAGAAGACAAGAAGCCATAAAATTCCTCCTTCTTTCTCTCCATGTGTGATCTTTTTCTGCAGTTGAGTAGCATTGTGAGGCAGTAGGCAGAGCTTTGGAGGCTCTATTCTAAATCAAATTCAAGATTTCTGAATGGTGATGTTTCTCTTGAGATGGTGATCTAGCCGTTTGGCTAGTGAGGATATAGCTCACAACTGAATTTTCTTAGCTCCATATATAGTTTGTTTGCACTTAGATGTAAGAACTTATCTTTCTGGCCCACAGTCTCACCATCAGTGTAGTGGGTAAGATGGTATCCAGTGACCCATTTAGCAGAAATGTGTAGTCCAGGTCCTACACAGTCTTTATTCCTGATATTTTGTCAAAAGACATTCCGGCAGGCATAAATTTTTGTAACACTTCTTTTAGAGAATATTTCAAATGTGCTATGGTTAGATGCCATCATTATATTGTCAGTTTTCTTGGGTGTAGAAGTGAGAGCCTGACTATTAAAATGGGAAAGGGACTTACCATAACCTGCTTGTAGACAAAGTACTTCCTGCTTTCCTGGTCTGACTCTTGATGAGATATGTAATGGAGTCAAGGAAGAAATTCTCAAATCACTGCTCACAGGGTGGAAACATTTCAGAATACCAAGGGAGGGCTGAGAAACCAACATGATAAGTACTAAGCTACTCAATATTGTGAGTTAAGAACAAAGAAATGAGAAAAAAAAAACAAGGCTTGATTCATCCAGAAAATCCTTTAGACATATATGTTCTTAGAGCTTTGTATCTTTTACTTTAATATTTATATTTAAAATCTACTTATAACTTTGAAGACTGACTGGGAGAAAGTCTTCATTGATTTATGTATTTAATGGACAAATCTCTGAAATACTACTGCAGATTATCAGAGCAGATTCCCAGAAATTGTTTTGTCACAAGGGCATGTGAATTGGCCCTGTTACAGACCCTTTGGCTTTGAGAAAGAAAGAGCCATTTTGCTGAGATGGTCCAACTCATTTCTTCAACTAATGCAAAGTTGCTCATAAACTGTGAGAGTCCTCAGGCCTCAAACCCAGAAGGCTTACAGTCAGGCTAAGGATTAAGACTCTCCCCCTCTACAATGCTGTCAGATCGTTCTCACATCCTTGAAAGGGGTACTGGGTTGTACCCAATCTGCTGCCATTTGGGACTCGGGGGTTCCTGGGTGGGTAAGGGGAGAAGTCTTGTCTTCATCTCAGCTGAGCTTATTCTACTCTTCCTTGCCTTGTCTGTAAACGAACTGGCGATATAACTGGCACTAATCACTCCAGTCTGCTTGTTCAAAAACTGTAAACAGTACTGTTTCTATGACACGGGTGCACTATTAGTTCTCAATAAATGGCCCAGAATTTGGATTGTTTCAATTTCTTTTTTAGCCTTAAGTTTAAAGCCCACTTCTCAGGGCAGCCTTTGATGTTAGATTCCATGGCAGAAACTGGAAGGGCTCTGGAACAGGAAATGTATTTTGATCAAAACACAGGAGCCGTGAACTGCCTGTGACTCCTAAGGATCGGAGGTTGGCACTTTGAGAAGTAAGTGGTGCTGGCCAAGGGGTCTGTTATGAGCGAGATTCAGGAGGCTGGTCTTTTTGTTCTCTTAAAGTCTCTATCATATTAGATATAACACATGCACATCATGGGACACAATCTGCTTTCTCAAAGCTTGAAGAAAACCAACTTCTATGTTGGTAGGTAAAATTAACCACCACACTCTCATGCACTCACACAAAAGTAGAACTTCCAGAGAGATGTTGGTGTCAGCCAGCAATGGCTCTGCTATCTGAGTGACTTTGAGACTCCAGAGTGGAGTGGGGGATAGAAGCATGGAGACAGGACACAGATGCCCAAGTGGCACATCATGTGTGTACATGCTCATTATTACTGTGGGATGCTCAATGTTCATGGAATACCCAGCTTCCATTTTGGAAGAAGACCTGGGAACAAGCTATTGAGATTGCTTATTTCTGAGGAAGTGGATGAGCTTGAACTCTGCAAATGCTCCATTCTTGAATTCCTAGGAGTTGGGAGAACAATGGGCAGAGATCTTAGATCTTAGTAGAAGGTGACTGGGGTGACTTCTTGATGAAGATCACCACAGGTCACCTTTGCAGTAGCTCAGAGGAAATATTCAATTTATGTAAATATATCAGACATGGGTTTCCCTTTATCAATCCATGATGACTGACCTTTAATGAATTAAAGATAAATCTATTCCACATTGCCTGGAGAAAGATGTAAGGCTGATGCATAAATCTTGACTTTAAGAAGAAGTAAATTCAAACCAGAGTTAGGAGCTTATGCCTTTTGAGGCCAACACAAGGATATTAATGCCTCACTGTTACATAATTATTTGAATCTATTTATATCTCAGGAACCCGACTTGCCATTTCCCTTGCTTCCATTGAATCCACTCTGATTCTCTGAGCTTGAATCTCGGTGAAACCCATTGCTTCTCATCCCTGTCCCCATCAGACTTCTTCACTGCATTCCTTTGTTGGACAGAAGCCTTTGGCTTCCTTTGCTCTTTTGTTTATTTGTATTCATTTGGTGGAAGAATAACTCATTCATCTCTCCTTGGGCCAGGCTGATTGAAAAAAGAAATTCTGAACTGTTTTCAGTCTGTTCCTTTTAAAACTGTCCCCTCCATCCCAATTTTGCTCTCAAGAGATATGACCATTGTGGAAATTAAATTATAATTAGGGTCAAACACTTTGAAATAATGACCCCCAGCCTGACCCCTCTGTCTGTACTCTTAAGTGTCTCCTGTCAGTGCACCCAGTGTTGGGTTCTGGGCCATTTTAATCCTGTTTCCAGAATCGCCACCTGACACTTAACTATTGCACAATGCTTTGCCTTAGTAAATGCATCTGTTATATGGTACAGCACTAAATGTTTTCCTGAAATCCAGATAAATTATGTCTGCTGATTTGGTAATGTGGCCCAAGAATTCAATTTAAGTGAATTTATCAGACATGGCCTTTCCTTTATCAATCCATGCTGACCAACCTTTAATAAATTAGAGATAAATCCATTCCGTATTGGTGGATGCACAAGCCGAGTGGGAGAGTAATCGGTACCGGATCTACAAACATGCCCCTGCCTAATTTCCTGCCCTTAATGTGCTCCAGTCTGTGACAGGGCACATGGTGGCTCGTTCAAATTGCTTTAGAGTCCTGAAGAGCTAAGTGAGATGTGAGGCTGGAGAAAACATGAATTTCTTTAGGCATGAGAAGTGCGGAGAGAAGGGGCACGGCTCAGTCTTCTGGGTGAATTTGCGAGGATTGGCTTCCATGAAAAGAAGCTGTATGACTCTGAAGGCAGTTTCACTCCATCTTGGGCCTCAGTTTCCTTAGCTGTGAATTTAAATTGCTGGGAGAAATGATCTCGCAGGCCCCTTTCAGCTCTAATAACTTTCAGCTACAGGGAAACAAAGCAGGGAACAATTACTTGTACACCAAGGTCAAATGAGACTGGCATTAAGACTGGCCTGAAGCTGCACCGGGATCCTGAATGGGGTCAAACTAACTGGGCCACAATTAAATGCATCCATTTCTGAACATCAGAGGGCTTAAGAAGCAAGCAACATTAGGATTTCTCTTTATCCCATAAATCTTAAGAGAAAAAAAATAAGCTTTGAAAAGGATGCCAGAGGTGTTTTCTATAATCATTATTGAAACTCAATGTACTTAAGATATTGACATCTGTTGAGTTAAAGAGAAAAATCTTAGTTAACTAGTACCTACACTTGGCAAGGTGATCAATGAGAAAATGATCCCTTGGCGATTGGACTTTACAATGGCACAATAAATTGTAGTCCTGCAAACTCACAATCCCATTCAGATCCTGTAAAGGATCTCAAAGCTCCTGCAAGAGGAATCTGTTCCACACCGAATAATCCACCATTTTGTAAATGTGGTTGATGTTGGGACCTATTTTGTTTGCTTGGTTTTTTTTATGCAATGTCTATTAAAATCATTTGAAGCTTAATCATCTAGACATCACACTTTGTAAAATGCTGTAAAAACCCTTCCAGAGATCCTCCTGTCTGCTTGTGTGTCATGATGTTAAGACTTATTTTTTAAGTAATAGATATTGTAAAAGAGAAAGAGAAGGAAAGTACTCTAAAGGATGTAACAGTATAGTGTGTAAAACAGATGACCCTATTACTGAACTTTTGTTAGATCATTGAACAGAAGAGTTTGTACTGTCAGTGTTTGTCTAGCCACTTTCTGTGCTTTGATTTTGTAACTTTAACTATTGTTAAGTGGACAATATGTAGTGTATCACCTAGTGATTTTATGATGTTAATTTTTTTGAACTCTGTATTCTACTTTTCTTCTTGTTTTTTTCTATTTTGTCTTTTTAAATTTTCTTTTCTTTCTTTCTTAAAGTAAAATAAAATTTTAAAAAGTGATCTTCAAGTTGTGCTCATCTTCAGATCCCTTGAAAAGATTTTCCAATGTGGCTCCACCTTTTCCTTTTTATAAAATCTATAAAAACTGTCCAAATGGGAGAGTCATTGCTTCAACTACTCTTGTTGCTCCTGAAAGCTTTTCACGTGTAAAGATATCTCTAAAGACCATAGATAAATGGCCAGGTAAAATTCATATATTTAAAACCAGAACTCTTTAATAAAAAGTTTCCGACAGCCTTAACTTTCTTGGAGAAAGTTTCTGTTTGGGGTGATGACATGTAGAGGAATCCTGGCTATGCTGTGTTTTGAACTAGGCGAGCCATAGAAATGCTGGCTGTGACCTAGGGATGCCAGGCTGGCAGGCACTGCATCGAGGCAGAAACACAACACGGGTGCTGCGC
This sequence comes from Hydrochoerus hydrochaeris, assembly GCA_004027455.1. NCBI lineage: Eukaryota > Metazoa > Chordata > Mammalia > Rodentia > Hydrochaeridae > Hydrochoerus > Hydrochoerus hydrochaeris. The sequence goes on along the minus strand of PVLA01001406.1, from coordinate 71,194 downwards.
CGGAAGGAGAGAGTGACTCTCAAGCTGGACCTGGCATCTGCAGTAATTGCTAACAGACCACATTTTCCCTCACTCCACCCCTGCCCCCAGTTCCTAGCATGCTTGCAGCACACTCTATTTCTGAGTTATTAAAAATTACATCTTTCTTATATTGATTCTTGACAGTTGCCAGCTGATCCCTAATTGTTTCCAGGTCTGAGGTTTCAAATTTACTGATTTCCTTTTTGATGTTTTAATCATTCTCTGTCCCCTGCTCATTCTTTCCCCTGCTGATTAGCCCTGTCTTCAGAATTTCTCAAACTTTAACTCTTTTTTTTCTTGTTAATTTTTTTTTCCCATTCTGATGGGCATTGAAGTCGCTACATTTCTCTGGTTTGTCTTGAACAACTGTTAAAGATCTCCCTACAGGTCACAGAGGAGCTCAGCTTCCTCTGGACACAATTCTGCTATATCTGTGACCATGACTTTTCAGCTTGTGTTCAGGCCACACTTGGGCAATATTAGGCATGGTATACAGGGCCCCAAAAAGTTATAGAATAAAATTATGAATTATGGAATGGCATGTATATAATGCTTGATTTTGGGCTTTTGGGGAAGGGTAGAATTGGAATTGACCTGTAAAAAAGTAACCTTAAATCAATAAAGCTGTAAGAAGTGAGAGGACAGTAAGCTCCAAGAGGTCAGAGGATGTGTGTTTGTTTAATGTCATGTCCTCAGAAGCTGAAACAACTTGCCACTGATGCTAGGCACTGTATAAATATTTGATGAGTTAATTATGGGTTTTATTCTTCCTCTTCGTGATTCTAACCAACAGCTAGAGTGTGGAACAAGTTTAATAACATCTTGCAGGAAATAACTGTGCTTCTGAGTGACTTTTCAGCTCTTAGCACTCTCTTTTTGTGGTCTAGGAATATAGTCCAGAAATGAGATCAGAAAACTTCCCTTCAAGGAGCTCACACACTGATCCACAGAGTATTTAAAAATGAAAGGAACCTTGGTGTACATTGGGCTCAACACCTGAATTTCACAGTGCCACAGTGGCACTCTTGGAAATGATGATTGTTCCCAAAGTGTCCTGGACTGTACGATATACTAATGTACCAGGTAGGTGTTGTATGGGCAGAACTAGCATTTACTGAGGGTGAGATGGCTAACTCCTTGGCCTTTCTTGTCTCCTGCACACATAAATAGAGTAGCCTTTTCCAATTCTAAAAAAAATGCTGGAAATTTATCTGGTGAAGAATGAAAAACTTGAGGGCCATAGAAGGGACCCAATAGCAGTTCTTGTATGAGGCTTCATGGGGACAATAAGCAGCTTTTCTGGGGAACATTACAAAATGGATGATAAGTGTGTGAGGAGAACACGCAGTGTCATTTCTTGGCCTCAGAGTGAAAACTACAAAGAATGCATTGCCTCTCTGAAACTCAGGGTTAGGGTGAGACCACTCTGGGAGAGTGTAATACAGGAGCTGGGGTACAGGTACTGATGAGGCATTTCCCTTGGCCTATTCAAAGGCATCAGCCACAGCATCAGAAAGGGGGTGCCAAGGCAGAAGAATATGAAAGAAGCCTTTGTGAAATCATGTCTGATACTCTTGGGGAAGTTTCTGAAGTGAGCATTACATTCTACCAGTAGGGGTACAGCTAGTAAAGTTTGAATTTCTATGATTCGTATGGCTTTTCCTCGTCACACAGACTAATGGGATCCAAAAAATTTTCCAATAGGGGAGCAAATGGAATGGAAAGTGAGGAAACAAAAATAAATACTTTATGGGGACTTACTGCTATCCAAGACCAGGACCAGTACTAGTACTAAGATTTAAAGAGCATATTGATTTACTGGTTCCCAATTCTTTGTATATCTTTTTATTAGAATTATATACCCATGCCCTTTGCCATATAACTTTTCTTCCTCTTCCAAGCAGAGAAGTATATTTATTTCCTGCCCCTTGATTTTGAGTCTGGCTATGTTGCTTTCTTTGACCAATGTAGTAGGCAGAAGTTTGGATAGTGTAATTGCCTTGCCTTTTATAATTGGTTTGTCTTCTTGAGTTTCTTCCATTTGCTATGAAATCAGGCCATAGGTCTGCTGTTGGTACCAGCTGTATTGGGCAGCTGGTAGAGAATACCTGAACTCAACCCAGACTCCAGAGCCAACCCAATATCCTAAAGTCTAAAGCACAACTTCTTCTCTACCACACTGTAGTCGACTTACCAACTGCTTTAGACCCTGAGATTTTTTGAGGTTGTTTGTTATACAGCATAAACTGATACTGCACAGGAAACATGAGTAAAATGTATACACAACTTAAAAATGCAAGGAAAAAGGAGAATCCTAAGCCACATCGTTGTACAGGGTGATCAACTTTACCACCCAAAATCTTTGACCGCGTGATTAGCAGAGGCTTTGTGAGGAACCAAAAACTGGATTGAAGTTCACATGAACCAGCACTATGGGTAGAAGTGGGTCAGAAACACGAAAGAAAGGTAATGAGGCTTTGCAACACTTACAGCAATCAAAATAAACAGTTGTGAAACCAGGAAAAGGCAATCTGCAGCCCAGGGGTCTGTTGCTGAACTGTCCCAGCTTTGGTACATTTAATCTATCACATTAACACAGCTTTTAGAGTTACAATCCCTTAGAAGGATTTGGACTCCACTTCTACTGCAGTTGCCAGAGCCTAAAACTGTCCATTAGAAAACCATTTACCCAAGTAAACCCCTCCACTTGCTGTCAGGTGAAAGTTATTACTCCAACCTGCAGCTTGGCCCTTTCTTTACACACAGATCCAAATGCTCCAGATCTGCTTCACTCTCCGAGTCACATTCCCACAGCATGTTCCAGAGAGGAATGATCTTTGAAACAGTGTGCTGTATGGCCATGCAAAAGCTGGGTCACATGGCTTTGTCACAAAGAAGGTGTGACGCAGTGGTCTGATTCGACGTGGAGTTGGGCAAACCTTTTCCATGACTGCTTCTCTTGACATTTTTAAACTTTTAGCTCTAGTTTCTCATTTCCATAAAGCAGGTTGAAATGAGCTGCCTAGGTCTCTAGTCCCATCACCCTCACACATACATAAACACATGGGTGGTTTCTGAACATGATTCTTTCTGGTCTGGGAAGCATATGAGGAAATTGGTTCCTTGCACCATGTCCCTAAGAGATGCCACTCTCAGGACAAGGGAAGTTAATATTTCCTCTGCTTCTGCCTAAACTATCTCATTTCATTTTCTCAGCCTCCTAGGAGGAGGATGCACTAGTTCCAATTCACAGAGAAGAAAACTGAGGCCAGAGAAGTGATGTAAGGAGGCTGGGACTTTTAATATGTTTGTTGTTCTCTCCTCTTTTTATACTGTGTAGTTTGGAGAAAGAAAGCTATGGTAGGAAAGGAGGCGGAAATCTGTTCTTAAAGCAGTTGCAAGATAAGTTCCTCTACCTGTAGACTTGTCTGGATATGACAAACTCAGCACATGCTTCCCATCTGAAAATGGTTGAGCCATTGAGCTAGAGAAGCGTTATGTAGTGTCTCATGCCTACACATACACAGCCTTCCCCATTGCTGGCAGCCCTCCCCCAGAGGGGTACAACTGTCGTAACTGATGAGCCCATAACACATCATTATGACTCTTTGTGTTGTACATCCTACAGGTCTAGACAAGTTGCCATCTCCTATATCCACCATTACCTTATCATAGACTGTTTTCACTGCTCCCCAAATCCTTGATCTACTATCCCTCCCATTTCCCTCCCTACCCCCAGAGGTCACTGATTTTTCACTATTTCCATAGTTTTGTCTTTTCTTCAGAAGAATATAGCTGGAAACATACATTATTAGCCTTTTCACATTGGCCTTTTAAATTAGTAATAGGTATTTAAGTTTCTTCTATGTCTTTTTCATGACTTGATAGTTCATTTCTTATTACAGAATACTATTCCATTGTCTGGATGGACTGCAGTTTATCCATTCATCCACTGAAGGTTATTCCAAGTTTGGGGAATTATAAAGAAAGTTACTGTAAACATCCACATGAGGGTTTTTGTGTCCACGTAATATTTTCATTCCTCTGCATGTGTATCAAGTAGTATGATTGCTGGAATGTCTGAGAGAACATTTAGTTTGGTTAAGAAAAAAAACAAACCCTGCCAAACTTTCTTCCATGCTGGGTTTATCACTTTGCATCTCTGTCAGTAGTGAATAAGAGTTCCTGTTGCTCCATATCTTCACCAAGTTTTGGTTTTGGAATTTGGCCATTCAAATAAGCACAGAGTGGTATCCTATTTTTTCACGTTTGCATTTCCCCAATGACATACAATGCAGAGCATCTTTTTATACACTATCTGTCATCTTTGAGTCTTCTAGGTGAGACATCCAGTGAGATAGTGGCCTGCTCTTAAATCGAGTTGTTTACTGTTTTATTGTTGAGTTTTAAGAGTTCTTTGTTTATTTTGGGTAACAGTTCCTTATCAGATACGTATTTTGAAAATATTTTCCCATAGTGTTTCTTAGCTTCTTGTTCTCTTGACATTGCATTTCTCAGAGCAGAAGTTTTTGAATTTATCAATTCTTTGTTTTCATGGATTATGTTTTTGATATTTTCTAAAAGTAATCACTACATTTCAGGTCATACAGCTCTTCTCCTATTTATCTTATAATCTTCTAGAAGTTTGACAGTTTATCATTTTCACATTTAGGACTATGGGCCATTTTGAATCTGTCTAGATTTATTATTTAATAAATGACTGTCCAGTTATTCCAGCATCATTTGTGAATCCACATTTACTTTATTGTATTACTTCTGGTTCTTTGTCAAAGACAAGTTGACTACATTATCTTGATCTAGTCTTTGGCTCCATTCTGTTCATTAATCTATTTGTCTGTTTCTTTGACAATACCACTCTCTCTTATCTGCTTTAGTTTCATGTTAGGTGGTGTTAGTCCTCCAATTTGGTTCTTTTTCAACATTGTGCTGGCTATTTTGTATCATTTGCCTCTCTATACAAACTTTAGGATGGATTTATTGATATTCACAAATTAACTTGGAAGGACTTTGTTTGAGATTGCATTGAATCTATACATCAATTTTTAATTTATTATTTATTTATTTATTTTACCAGGGATCAAATTCACAACCTTGTGCTTGCCAAGAGTGTGCTTATGCCACTGAGCTAAATCTCTGGCCTATACATCAAATCTTGAAGGCCTCAAATATTGAGTGTTGACTCTTCCTATCCATGGACATGGACTATTTATTTAGTTCTTCAATTTCTTTCATCAGTGTTTTAGTTTTCCTCACATAGATTCCTTAACATTTTGTTAGGTTTATACACATTTAGTTGGTGGAAGTGATGTTGCATTTTCAGTTTCAAATTCTGCTTGTTCATTTTTGGTGTATGAGAAAGCAGTTTACTTTTGTTAGCCTGAACTTTATATCCTACAACTTTAATCACTCATTAATTCTAGAGTTTCTTCCTTTCGTTTTTTTTTTTTTTTTTGGCTGTTCATTATTTACAATTTTTCACATAGGCACTCATGTCACCTAGGAACAAAAATAATTTCATCTCTCCTTTCCAATTTGAGTATGTTTTAGTTCCTTTCTTTTGTGATTACATTGCTATATCTTTCAGTATGGTGTTAAACAGCAGTGCTGGGAGAAGATATCCTTGCTTTGTTTCTTATCTCAGTAGAAAAGTTTTGAATTTCTCACCATTACATACTATGTTAGCTGTAGTTTTATTTATTTATTTATTTATTTATTGATACCAAGGATCGAACTTACGACCATGAGCTTGCAAGGCAGGTGCTTATGCTGCTAAATTAAATCACCAGCCCTGTAGTTTTATTTTTATAGATATTCTTCAAGCTGAAGAAGTTCCCCACTGTTTCTAGCTTGATTTTTTAAAAAAATAGGTATTGCATTGTCAAATACTCTTTCTGCATCTATTGATACGGTCATGTAATCTTTCTTTTTTATCCTTTGGACTTCATGGATTATATTGATTTTCAATTGTTGAATATCTGGAATAAATTCCACTTATTTATAGTGCATAATTCTTTTTAAACATTGTTGGATTTGATGTGTTAATACTTGTTGAGGAAATTTGCATCTATGTAAGATATATTGGTCTGTAGTTTTCTTATAATGCTTTTTGTCTGGTTTTGTTGTGAGGGTAATGCCAACCTCATTAAATCATTCAGAAAATAGTCTCTCGGCTTCTGTGTCTTGAATGATTGGAGGAAACTGATAAAATTTCTTCCTTAAATGCTTTGTATAATTCTCCAATAAATCTACCTGATACTCCTAATTTGGAAAGTTGTTAATTATTGATTCTTTTCAGTTGTTTATTAGGAGGATGCTTTTCACTTGTATATTAGATTCCTCCAATCCCCACCCCTACTTAAACCTTGAAGGTTTTCTCATAACCCTTAGGGTCAAATTCAAGACCCTTCTATCCTTTAACTCATTTTCTACTGCTTACTTCTTGTTCATGAGTCACTTAACATTCTGTAAAGATTTTAAGTTTTCAGAACATGCCAAACTGTTGCTGGCCAAAACCCTTTACCATTGTTTTTCTCTAGTTCCAGAACATTCTTCCCCCCGGAACCTCACAGGCGAGTACTCCTCTTTGGAGAGCATTTCTTCTGCCCTGCTGAGCAAGGTAGGCCTTCCTGCTTGCTCTCTCCTAGTTAGCATCAGTCTTACAATACGATTTCATTTCTTTCATAGCTCATACCATTGTCTGAATTATCACATTCATTCATTTACCTGTGTACTTTTATATCATTTATCTCTTCTTACTAGAGTATAGGTTACTCGGGGAGAGCTTTTGCCAAATCAATTCATTGCTGTCTCCAAAGTGTAAGTGACTGTGCCTGGAAAACAGTCATTTAGATATGTTAAGTGGTAGGATATGTTTGAATGTGTTTCGTATCTAGCTGTTTCTGTTGTTTATTTTAGGTTTTTAAACTTCATTTCTGCTATCATTTAAATAAGACCCATAACAATCATGATTTTCAAAGTATTACGGAGAATGTGGATATTGCAGAACAACCCTGAGACCTCCAAGATTTTCCTACCCCTTACCCTGGAGCAGTTCTGAAGTTCCAAGAGTTGTGAAGTTCCTGCTCCAGGGTAAGGAGTATGAGGACAAATCCTCACCTGCTTTGCCCACCATCATACCCCATGTACCTGGCACAGTGCTTGGCACATGCATACAGAGAGAATAAGGAAGAGACCAAAGACAAGCAGAATTCTTTTCTTTTCTTTCTTGTTTTATTTTTTTTGCTATCTTCAAGTTGTATTTTTTTTAATTTTAAAGAGGGTAAAACAAAACATAACAAAACAGGACAAAGCAGATTAGAACAAAACAATGTAAGTGACACAGATTTCAAAGCAAGACAACAGGAGATCAGCAGTGGCTACCATAATATCTCTGGTTTTCTTCTAAATAGTTGTTTATATCTTCACACACAATGAATTCATACAAAACAAAATAGTATAAAACTGATCAGAGCAGAGTAATGAGGTATTACAAGTCTTCAAAACCAGACAATAGGAAAATCAACAATGGCTACTGTAATGTCTCTTGTTCTCTTCAAAATAGCTGTCTATACCTTCATGTGTGTTGAAATTAAATAATACAAAACAGACTAAAACCACTCTGAACAAAGAATAAAAGTATTACTGGATTTCACAGCATGGTGATATGGAGTCAGCAATGGATACCATAATGTCTCTTTTTCTTCAAAGTAGCTGTTCATTTCATCACGCATAAGATAAACAATTCTCATAAACTGTTTAGGAGAACTTCTAGGCATGTATAAGCCTCTACATTTACTCCTGTCCTTTCCGTATTAGAGGGAAAAACAAACAAAGCAAAATAAAACAAAACAAAAAAAGTTACTAGAAAAATAAGAAACAAAAAAGACAAGTAAATAACAATAGCAAACAGCCCAAAACAATGACAATACAGGCCTTCAAAACAAGGTAGTAGGAACATAACTAAGGTTTTTATTTTACATAGTGATCTTCAAAAGAGTTTCTCAGATCACCAGACACAACCATGCACAATTGTTTCAGTCCTATGAATGTTAACTGTTTTGTACCAAGAACTAATAGAATTTGTAGCACAATCATCTTAGCTATCTTAAGTATGTTTATACAAATTCAGATTTTTTCTTTTCCATTCCTTTTTTCTCCTTTTCACTGAGATATTATTTTTCTTCCTCTTTGAGCAGATTCTTACCCTTTCACCAGGATTTTGTATCTTATGTACTCTTACCATTTCTTACACTAGGGAGACTATATAGTATTTAAACATGTGAGTTTGATTTATTTCACTTATGACTATGGTCTCAAGTTGCATCCATTTACTTATAATAATCTCAATGTGATCCTTCTTTATAGCTGAGTAGTACTCCTTGTATAAAAGTACCACATTTTTTTATCCATTCCTCAGTTGATGGGCATTTAGGTTGTTTCCAAGTTCTGGCTATTACAAATTGTGCTGCTATAAACATGTTGTACATATATCACTCTGATATGATGTTTTCAGTTCTTCTGGGAATATGCCCAGAAGCAGAATAGCCAGGTCAAATGGGACATCCAATCCCAGCTTTTTGAGGAACCTCCAAACTGACCTCCACAGTGGTGGTTGCACCAGTCTACACTCCCACCAACAGTGCAGAAGAGTTCCTTTTACCCCCTCAGCCTCTCCAGCATTTGTTGTTGGTAGTTTTCTTTATTCTGGCCATTCTTTCTGGAGTGAGATGGAATCTCAGTATGGTTTTAATTTGCATTTCTTTAATGACCAATGATACAAGCAGAATTCTTAAGGGTTACAAACATTAGTCAGGAAAGGAATTTTAAGGAAAGGAGTTAAAGAATTATAAATACATATGAATGATCACAGTACCTATCTTTTATCTCTCAGTGCTTTTTTTTATCTTCCATTTCATCATGAAGCTGTGGGAAAAGTCAACCCAAAGCCAGTGAAGCCCAGGAAAAGGAATCTTGGGGCAAATTTCTTTTTTCTGCTTCTGACAAAGGGCAGGACCTAATGAAATGAGAGGGATCTTTTTTTTTTTTTTAAATTTTATTTAAAGAGAAAAAACAAAACAGAAAAAGGGGTAGAAACAATACACAATCTCAGAAAAAAAAGTAGTAAGAAATCACTAGTTGATAAATTACATACTGTCTTCTTAGACCTAGTTGTTAAAGTTACAAAATTAAAGCATACAAAGTGGACATTCAAACAGTGAGACTGCAAAGTAGTTCAGTGATCCAGTAACAACTTAGCAACACGGTTATCAATCCTACACACTCTAACATACATGCAGCCATATCCTCTAGAGCACTTTCTTTTCTTCTTTTTACTTTTTAAGTCCATTATTTGCTTAGTTGTACCTTGTTTCAGGTTACTCAGTACCCTACTGACTTGTTTTGTTGTTGTTATATACTTTTAATCACCTTATATAATTCTGTTGCCTTGTTTTTGAGTTTCTCCTCATCCATGATCCATGGATCAGCTTTGGTGGAGTTGGGAGATTTTTAGAGATATTTTGTTACTTTCTTATCTATTTTTTTTTTGAAGGTAGCAAAATACAGCAGAACAAGACAGAACAAACCCATGCCACCGCACTGCAATAAAACTACCACAGAACAGCAGAGCAGGTCACCAGGACACAAGTAATGGGCTCAATAGTACAGCCCATTCAGTCAAATAGAGGAAAATGGAAGGAAATATCGAACTTTTAAAAACAGAATATTGAATAAAGCAGTACCATTAATCAAAACTGAGCAAAACAGTGATAAAAATATTTGCCTTCAAAGAGATGGTAGAAGGAAATCCCCCTTACTTGTCAAGCTGTTTACATTCATCCTCCCAAAAGATACTCAGACCACCGCTGCCTGCTGGCTGACGGGGCGGGGGAATGGGTCAGTGTCTGATTCTTAGCCCGCGCACCGGCAGGGCCCCAGCTGCTTACCAGGGCGGCTCCTAGGCTGCCTGTTCTCCCAGTGCTCAAAGTTCCAACATGATGCCGAGCTTAGGAGTCGCTGCTAGTTCTTGCCCTGGTGTGCCAGTGGTTTGCCAGGCCACCAGCTGCTCACCAGGGTGGCGAGTAGGCCGCCTGTTCTCCAGCGCCCAATGTTCCAACATGATGCAGACTTCTGAGAGGGATCTTTAAGAATCACACAGCACAAAAAACTAGAGAGAGATTGGGTATGGAGCTCCTAGCTGGTGCACATTCTCGTGGAGCATCTTTCAATACATAATTCCAAAAACCTGCAGGTAGGGGTTGGAGATTCCATAAGAATTTAGGATTCGGAGTCAGTGGCTATAGCTCTTTACCTCTGTTCACTGGCAATGATAGTACTTGAGAGCCACCAGTGTGAATTAACTGAAATATGCTTTCTCATGGAGAATGAACCAATCCATTGTATTAATAAATGACACAGGATGTGAAGTAAACTTTGAAAAATATAATGGGAAATTGAGTGAATTAGTAACTTTTTAATGTGGGGGGAAAGTTGCTCAAAGAAGAGAACATGAAGTAAGATTTCAAATTCTGTTACTTTTCTACTTTTAAAAAAGGCAGATACAAATTTATAAGTGAATGAATAAAAAATTCAGGAACATATAAATTATTTTTTTTCTGTTTAAAAAGCACGTTTGTATGAAGGAGAGAAGCTTTAGATGGATTTCATGAAATTGGAATGATTAAAGTATCAAAATCTGCTGAATAATATACAAGGATTGGGATAAGTTTGCTTCTAAACATAGCATTATTTTTATCATTCTCCTATATTAGATGTAAAATAAAATAGCCTCAAATTTATAATTTTGTTCATTTAATATAATGAATGTAACAGTGAACAATTGGAATAAATTACAGTTAAATTAAAAAAGGGTTAATTTTGAAGCTATAGAAGATAAAATATTCATATTAAAATCAAAGATACTTGAGCAATATCATTTATTTAAAAAGACAGTGCTGAGAGAACATGCTGCTTCTTACTAGATATTAAAAGTGAGAATTTACAGTATTGTGATGAGTTTATCGCTAACAATCTCATACTTCAAGTGGATATTCAAACTGAAATATACTAGTCCCTAACTCTCTGATGTAAGTTGATAAATATTTAGGAGCAAAATTTTCAGGTATCCAAGATGACTCAGTGGAAATAGTGGACTGACAAATGGAATGAGGGCAATTTTTCTATTGCTGGATGTATGGCTGGAGATAGACTATAGTGATCTTCTGCTAAAGACAAGATGAACTCTTGCAGGTATATTTTGACCAGTGAATGATCTATGATCTATAGCTTTGTTGATGATGTGTCATCTTGACTGTACTATAACATTATTTAGTAGCTGAATATGATACAGGTAGCAAGATCTTGAATTATATCCTACTCTTAAGAGCTGACCACATTAGCTCATCTCAATACAGGCCAGTCAAAATGATCTTCCAAGGATGAAAAATTTGGAGGAACCACGCTTTTGATTTCCAAGTATATCACAAAACTATGGTAATCAAAAACAGTATGGCACCAGTATGAGGATGCACACATTGGAATAAAATTAAGAGACAGGAATAAACCAATATATCTATGACAAATTGTTTTATTTTACAATTTGGAAAATCTATTCAATAAGTATAGTCTTTTAAACATTGTTTTGGGATAATAGATTCTCATATACAAAAGAGTAAAATTTGATTTCTACATGATAGCATATGTAAAATTTTTACTAAAAATTGACCAACAGAATAAATGCAAGGACTAAATAAACTTTTTAGAAGAGAAGAAGGATAAATCTTGATCATGGATTTGGTAATAGATTCTTAAGTAAGTCCCAAAAGCACATAGAACAAAAGAAGAAATAAATTGGATTTCATAAAACAGTTTCAGCATTATAGTACATTATCAAGAAAGTGAAAAGACAAACTACAAAATGGATGAACATATTTTCAAATCACAAATAAGTTAAAAGTGAAATATCCAGAATATATAAATGACTTAGATTTCAACAATAGAAAATCCAGTTAAAATGGACAAAGGAGTTGAATTCCTTGAAAGCAGACATAGAAATGGTCTAGAATTGGTCATTAGGGAAATGTTACAGTAGTCATTAGTAGTATGTTACAGTGACATACTATTTCGTACCCACTAGGATGGCATTAATAACAGTAATAGTAGTAAAAACAGAAAATAACAAGTGATGGTAAGAATGTAGAAAAATCAGAATACTCTTACATTGCTACTGGAAATATCGAGTGATTCAGCATTATGGAAAATATTTTGATGGTTTCTCAAAACAATAAAATAGAATCACCATATTACTTTGTAATTCTACTCTTACATACACACCCTCAAAGAACTGAAAACAAGTATTCAAAGAAATAGTCTTATTTGAAAGCTATTGAAGGACTGTGTGCAACAGAGAGAAGTTAGAAACAACTAAATACCCATCAATGGGTGAACAGATAAACAAAATGCAGCACATACATAAAATGGAATATTACTCACCCATAGAAAGCAATAAAGGTCTGATGTGTGTTACAGTGCATCAGTAACTTCAAAAAACATTATGGTATGGAAGAAGCCAGACACAAGCAATCTAACATTGTGTGATTTCATTTACATCAAATATCCAGAAATATATACAACTGTAGAGACAAAAAGCAGATTAATAGTGAACAGAGACTGGGGCTAGTGGAGAAAGTGGAGAGAGAATGTTAAAGCTCTGGGGATTTGTTTTGGGGATGATGAAACCATTTTGGAACTATTCAGATATGGTAGTTGCACAACATTGTGAACATATTAAACATCACTGAATTTATAAAGTGGTTGATTACACAGTATGTAGCTTTTACTTAGGGAAAAAAGATAACACATAAAATAAAAACAGAGAGAATATAGCCCTCAGGTCAGAGTTTGCCTATCTTTCTTCCAAGTACAGAGGGTAAAAAGGAAGTGGAATATATCTTTACCATTCCCTGGGGCTTTTAGCTTTAGCAAGATGCCTGGTGTTACCCATCAACCATGAACTATAATACAAATGACTAGAAAGTAAAATGATGCAAATGGGGCAGAAAAATGCAGAGATAGTAAGAGGTGAAAAAATCATTCCTGAGTGCTGCTGAAGTCTGGAAGAGATGGAGTAATTAATTACAGAAATTCATTCATTTGCTTGCTTACAGGGTTAGGCTTTAGATTTAGACTTTAGGGGATAAGGGACAGATTGCAAATGGCAGCAAGAAGAGATAGTTCAGGGTAATACAGAAAGCACAGAGTTAAGGACAAGAGCTTGTTTGAGAACAGTGGTGAAGAAGACTAAAGGGGAATGTGAGGAAGTGACAGATGATTGCCTAGTAGAATGGAACTGATTTTGGAGGTGAAGGCAGAATGATTAATATGGCTTAGCGATCAGAGGACAATCTAAGTGTTTCTTTTGTTTCCGAGTTGTGTATATTCTTATTTCATTCTATCATACATTTACATTCACAATTCTCAACAATCTGATAAATCACAAATAGGAAGAGTGCCCAGTGTCTTGGATGCTGAGCTTCTGCCTTCTCTCCAGCTACAAATCTGTCCTTTTACTTACTGTTCTGACTCTGTTTTTTATCTAACAAGGTACTTTACCCAAGTCCAAGATATGAGCTAATGATCTCTGAGATGTTACCAAAACCTTTTTGGAATTCCAAGTATATAGCGTCAGTCTTTCCATGGTCACCATGGAAACTATAGCTTAGTAAAATCCAGTCGCTTATTTCAGTATGACCTATCCCTTATAAAACTAAATTGGCCATTTCTAATAAATTTAAGCTTTAAAAATTGTTCCCTTACTAAATCGTTGGTAATTGTATTCATTAATATTCTTACCATGACCAATAGCACAATTAATACGAAACCAAATCAAATATCAAGGCTGCTCTGATGAAGTGGGAAAAATTTTGGATTTGAAATTGGGACATCTGCTATTACAATAGATGCTGCCATTTATTCTCTGATCTTGGTTCAAGTCACGTTACTTTTCTAAGCCTCAGTTTCTTCAAATGTAACATGGGTGAATACAATTACCTCGACTAAACTTTTGTTGGCATTGACAAAATGAGAGCTAGTACATGGCAGTTACAAAACACATGTTCATTATTGTAATTATGTCTCCCATTAATTTCTGCCCCTGTGACTGATTCATAATGAGGCAGATTACAATTAGGTGAGGAAAATCAATAGATAATTTCTTAGTTTAATTAACTATAACTTCTGAACTCTTCCTCTCACAAAATATTTATCAGAGCTAGTAAATTGCTACGTCACAAAGCTAAACTTTAACTTTATCTTATTTGTCTTAACATGTCTTCTCCTTGGAACGAACTCTGACTTATAATTATGAATGGAATAGAGACCAAGAGTACAGAGAATCTCATAAAATGAACTCTCAGTCCCAGACATTTGCGAATTAAATGTATTTACAAATTCAATGGATTTTTCTTGTTTTCATTTATTTACTACAAGTTCAGAAAAGTCGAATAAGAGTTTGGGGCAGTCCACTGCAGTATAAAGCTAGTACACAGCCTTGTGGGGAGTGAGGGAACAAACACACTCAGGAAAGCAGTTTAGCTCACTGTTTTACCAATCAGACTTCCTCTCTGTAGATATTCATCTCTCCAAACTGCTATGCTATTTGATGAAATATGCTAGGATGCCAAATGCCTTGTATCATTCTGAGTTACTACATTTATTCCTCTTCACTTAGATATATGTGTAAAACATCCTACTTACTTTGGTATAAGAATGAGATTTCTTCTGCCAATCCAAACTGCCGCCAGTCAACATCATGGTCTGATTAACATTGGTATGATTTTTGTTGTTAGTGCAGCTTCCTTCTGGCATCGAGACTCACGTTTATCCACTTTAAACTATCACAGTACTTCCAGCCTGTGTTCAGGTAACATATTTAGCTGCAGCAGTTTGGAGTTAGTGAAGCAGAGGCATTTTCGATAGCTAAGTGACAAATTTTATTTACACCTGTTTCATTTATGCATTTCTTATGGTCATACTCTTACACTTCCTCTTTATGAAGATTGTCTTCTTGTATTTGTCAGGAAAGCAGAATAAAAGAAAAGACTCTTTCCACCCCAGATTATGTGAAATACCTGACCCAAGAACTCCATCCCAAGCCTTGGTAGTTACTTAGGAGACTCAAACCCTCATCCAGAGTCTCTGAGATATTACGGAGTACACATATAGGCTTCTTTGTATATCTTCATCCCTAACAAAACTGTAGAAACAAGTCCTCTATGATTCTAACCCTGGTGCCTGCAGGCAGGGATGTATGGATAAATATTTAACAATTTGTTCACTGAAAGAAGAAATAGGTATGATTCACAGTGAACACATATTTCCATGGTGTAACTGTTCCTACTGCCTATGAGAAATAACTGGAAGAGGAGTTTGGAAATAGAGGCGGTAGGTTTGCTGTGACACTGTTCCTAGTTATTCATCCCTATACCTATTTCATGGGTAATTGTTGAGTTTCTATCAGGTCACAGAACTGAACTTTCTACTGCATTAATTTTTTTGGAGCAGTCAAAACCTCAAAATTATGTGTACCCAAGTTTTCATACAGATAAAAGTGTGATACAGATAACATGATGTTCACGTCAGCATAAAGTGACCCACTTTCATTTTCTTTGGAAAGATTTTTCTATATTCTGAAAACATGCATTCAGTGTTTTTTAGGGCTCAGTAGATTTTCCTGCTTTTGTCTCCAGAAGGTGTGTGGTAGACTGGTAGGTTCCACAATAAGAAAAGGTCACCTGTACTTTTAAAATAGTAATTTTAAAAATTCTCAGAGAGCTGTGGAAATAATAAGGATTAGATAAGCTAAAGTTTAAAAGCAAAAGACATTTCCTAGTCCGGGAAAATTTGCTGCCTATAGGATGTGCTCATAATTGGGATGGGTCTTTGCCTACAGAATCTCTGCTGGAGAAGAGACGCTAATAAAAGATTTCAGTACTCTTAACGTCTGGGTTAATAAGTTGAAACCTGTCTTCCATCTAGGCATCTAGCTTGTAATGTGGGTTGGGCAGGATGGTCTGAAATCCAAAGGGCAGAGGAGCCCTTACGCTCTGGCAGGAGCTGATGCTGGAGTCAGGATGCCAAAATTATTCTCGGAGAATCTCAGTTTTCTCTCTTCAGAATTTTTGACTGAATCAGGCATGTTCTTTATTGAAAATCACCTAATTGTAGATGTTAATGACATCTACAAAATACCTTCAGATAACACTTAGTGTTTTATTAAATTGGTGTAAAAAAAAATCAGCAGGGCTGAAAATTTAAATTTCCCCAAAGAGTAGAATCATCCTCTATTGAACATCTCTAGGTAAAATGATCTAGTAGGGAAAGGACCACATATGTTCCTCAGAATATTTACTATATTTTGAAGATGCCCATGCAGAAGTCTGAGAAGCTGAGCAGGAGATCTTTCACAGGCCAAGCTCTGTATTCCACAGTCTCTCAGGGGCGAGCCAAGGACATAATATAGATCATTAGGGCTATTCTGGGAACCAAAGTTAGCCTGAATTTAATTCTGCAATCCAGTACTGTCTCAGCTTAGTTCTCGTTGGGTGAAAGTGACCAAACTTTCATCCTTCTCTAACAGAGGAAAAAAGGAGATTTCTTGGTAGAGGAGGTCATCTAGGCCAGCATGGTATTTTTGAATACAAATCTCACATACTTAAAAATATCCACTGTGAAAAATAAGAAAATATAGTTCATAATCCATAAATATTCCAGCTCTTGGTATTAGCATGCAAAAGACCAAAGATTAATATGTCAAATATAAGATGAAAAAATTAAAAGGAGAATTTCAAAAGAAAATGAGAGTTTATAGATAGATCTTTCCTAATGTTTTTTTAATAAGGAATGGTTCCATTCTTTGAAAGATATCATATCCCTAAATCTGATACCTAATTGTGTCTATATCTTTAAAATATTTTAAGAAACACTTGGTAAAACTAATATGAAAAATAAATAAGAAATCATAGTAGAAGATTTTAATAAAGTCAATAGCTCATAAAACACACAAACTCAGAATGATACAAAAATCAGAATCACACAATTGGCAAATTTGGCTTAATTTTTGTATTTGGAGTACTGATTCAAATGTCCCATTCTTTTCAAATTCATATGAATTGTTTACAAAAATTGACCATAGCCTGGTTATTATTGAAGTCTCAAAAAATTTCAAGGATTGATATTATATAAAATATGCTCTGACCACAATGTAATAAAGAAAAAAATCAGTAGCAATAAGGCAATTAGAAATTTTCAATTCCTCAAAAGCTAAATTACAAATTTATAAGTGATTCATATATCAAAAAGAAATCAAGTTGAAAATGAAATATTTTGAACTGATACGATGATAGATATGACATATTAAAACTTGCAGCATGCAGTTAATATACTGCTTCAAATGACCTTAGAGAGAAATAAATAAAATCAAGCAATCAGTGATCTAAAGTTCCACCTCAAAAAATGACTGAAAAGCCCATCAACTCAAACTTGGGAATAAGAAGGAATATATAATGAAGATTAGAGAGAAATCAATGAAAATTTAAATATACACATACACAGAGAAAATCATCAAAACAGTGTGGACTACACTTGTGTGTAGAAATGTCACATTGACTATTCCATTCACATGTATTAACAAGCTAATCAAAAATAAAAAGTAAACAAAAACTAAAACGTTGGCTCCTTGAAAAGATTTATAAAATGAATAAATCTCTAGCAAAATTGTTCAGGGAATAAAAATAATGATAATGTCAGGATAGAAAAGGGGAGTATGTCTGTAGATCCTGAGTAATAGTGAAAGAGTATTATAAAAAAACTTTATACCAACATTCGCAGTAATTTGGATAAAATGTACAAATAAATATTTTTTTATCTTAATTGACAAAAATGAAAAATCTGAATAGATAAAAATAAGGTGTATTTAAAAATGTAATTAATTATTAAAATTACAGATCAATCCTCTCATTAATGTAGATGCACAAAAATTTTTCACAAAATGTTAAAAAACTAAGACTAGTGATATATAAAAAGACTAATACTGAATGATCGGTGGACTTTATTCTAGGTGCAGAAGATTAATTTAACTTTAGAAAAGACAGCCAATGTAGTCTACTATATGTTAAGAGAAAAAAGAAGGTCATTTCAATTGAAAAACAGGCATCATTTGACAAAGTTTTGTATCTATTCATGATGAAAACATGTAACATTGTAGAAATAGAAAGGAACTCTCTTAATGCAGTAAAGAATATCTACCCAGGTTTACATGATGTATCTTATTCAATGGTGAAGTGCTGAAAGCTCGTTTCTTGGGACCAAAATCCTTTCTATATGACTGTTTAAATAAGACATAAAATGAGCTAGTTAATCTAGCTATATATGTTAGAATCTAGAATGATGGGTACTTTCTGGATGAAGAGAACACTGAGGCAGCTTTCTGAGTGCTGGCAATGTGCTAGCTCTTGACCTTGGTGACTGGCTATATGTGTGTTTATATTTACCTTTTGAGCCTTCATAGCTCTGTGCAATTATATTACATGTAATTTTCTGTATGTTTATGTCAGTAAGAAATTGATTTTGATGAAAATGTAAAAATTCAATTTGTGTTTCAGATAACTGGCACTGTCTCATGAGACAATTAGTTGGCTTCTTTGGTAGTCATGAAGATATTTTCTAGCATGTTAAGCAAATTTTAGAGAAAGGCGAAATAAAAAGGATCAAAATGCAATACATGTATGTACAATTTGCCATGATAAATATATTTATTATGTATTGCAAACATATAGTAGCTTTGCAAGACGGGGAGTCTAAATAAGGAAGAAAGGAGCTGAATGATGGACATTTGGGGGTCTATGTAGAGAATTTGAGTTTCCCAGACAGTACTTAGACATGAGAGAGACCTATCATCAATTTCCCCATAACTGAGTGAGTTTACTCAGCATCCTACCAAATCTCAGACAGTGTGATAATCCTATTTCAAGAAACTGTCCTCGTGTGTGCAGCTGTTCAGCAACTCTCCAAGGAAAGCCTCCTCAGCCATCATAGATCTGCTCCAACTGCACTGTTGTTAATGGGGAAAAAGGCAGCAGAAAAGGCCAGGCCACTCAGGGCTCAAACTACTTTGGTCAGTGGCAGGAATGGAAATAAACAATAGTCTGGCAGGTCCTCTCTGAGAGAAATACAATCCCAGGACACTCTACACCAAAAGTCATAGACCAAGGGTGATAACTGTGAAAACTGTTATCCAAAAAGCATTCTCCAAGGAAGCTGTACATCTGCTCTCTAGACCTGAACCAAAGAGTTCCTCTCCACATTTCTTTGTGTTTTTGCATATGATTAGGAATTCCTATAGCTCAGCCCACTGAGTCAGAGGGTTGTGGTTGCATCTTTGCCACGTGTGTTGTTCCTTAGGATGAAAATCTATTCAGCCAATTTTAGCAAAAAAAATTGTCTGGCTTTCCATCTCATTCTTTCAAGAAGTTCTCTTGGACTTAATCCAGTTTAGAATCTTCTCTTCCTTCTCTGGACTCTGAAAGCATGGAGGAGTGACGTTCACTTTATACACTGCCTGCTTTTACACACACACAAACCAACACACACACATAAATATGATACATAGGCATACAGTTTGAAACCCTGCACTTTTACATATGTCGTACTTGTGTGAGACTTGGCTTCTTAGGATGGTACCACAAACCTGTTTAATCTTAATGGATCCAAAAGTTTCACCTGTGTGGTAGGGTGGAAACATTTGTATTTTCATAGCTGCATTTAGCAGCAGATGCAAGTCTTCTGAGCTCTATGCTGATCTAATTCTGTCTTTGAAGATAGAGTACTGTCTCTGCTCTCAACTCCTTTCTGTGACTGTTGGATTCCTGCCCAGTCCTCTGACATCTTTGCTCATTTTAGTTTGTCTCATTATTATTTAACTATACAGGCTTTTCTCAAAAATACCACAATAGTTCCAGTCCTGGTCCATTAAACAGTACTTACTATTTCCTCCACCTAAAATCTTCACTTGAGCAGCTCTTTTCATCACCCAGGTGTCAAATTAAGCATCATCTCTTCAAGAAGCCCTCCCTAAACCACCCATTTGCTCTGTAATAATTCATTCTTCAGTGTTTTATTTTAATTCATTCACTTATTCTCTTATTTATGGTATATCTGTCCCTACTCTTTAATGCAAGCTCCACGAATGCAGGGATTTTGTCTATTTTACCTATCTTATGTCCCCAGCACTGAGGGCAGAGCCCGATACATAAGCTG
This sequence comes from Hydrochoerus hydrochaeris, assembly GCA_004027455.1. Classification (NCBI taxonomy): domain Eukaryota; kingdom Metazoa; phylum Chordata; class Mammalia; order Rodentia; family Hydrochaeridae; genus Hydrochoerus; species Hydrochoerus hydrochaeris. Next base: position 50,842 of record PVLA01001406.1, on the reverse strand, counting down.
TGCAGTTGGGACAGTATGAATCCTCTCAGTAGCAGATACCAAGATGAAATCAGATATATGAGAAACTTATTAGGAAAATTGCTCATGATGAATAAAGAGGAAAGAGCTGGAGTAGACAGGAAGAACTTTCAGGCTGTGACACAGGTCTTCAGGCTGTGAGAGAAGGTGGAGAAGGAAGAAAGTTTGAGAAATAAGTGCGTCAGGCCCCAGATAGTTCTGAGAAAATCTTGGCCATGTGAAGGTTAACCATGGGCAAACACTATGTTGGGCAAGAATAGCCTGACTCCAGGGACTCCACTATCCTGACAGGGACTAAGAATGATTCTGGGAAACCTGGCTCCACATTGGACCCAAAGCAACAGTCTTTGGGGCTACCCAAAGTTCCCTATGCAGGTTCACTTGAGGTTGGATTTCAGTGGTAAACCCCCTAGGCCTCCCCAACAATCCTAGATATTTGTTGAAAGAAAGAGGGGATACACATATGGAGGAATCTCTTATTTTCGTGTGGGTGGAATTTGTGTGGCCTAATTGGATAAACTTCTTTGTTGGGCATCATGAGTAGACCTGCAGGGCTGGCTCTTCCTGAACATTCTTTCAGGAATGGGCTGTGCATAAGAGGTGGAATAGGTCAGGGATCACTTCTGTGCTGGACACCTTATAGTTAATACCTTATTGGCCCTATAAAGTAGCTATATTATTCTTGTTGTTGCGTCTTTCTCTAACCAGAAGATAACTAGCAATGTTTACAAATGCTTGATTCTCCACACCACACAGTATTTAGCATATTGCTACATGCATTGCAGTTCTAAACTCAAAGGCTTGCAAGAGCCAGGCATGTTACAGAGACATATGGTTCTGGCATGGTGGGGAGTGGAAGGGATGTTGATGAGCTGGATTAGGTTTCTCCTGTCTAGATGGGGTGACTACTAAGTAGCTACAGCAGATTATTGCCAGGCAGGAATGCAGACGCTGTGCTACCAAGTCAAGTGATGCCAAAAATCTGGATTTTTATGTGAAATCTCCTGATTTTTAAGTGTTGGGAACTAATTAAATATTTTTCAACACTCTGCAGGCCAACACTAGCATGGCCAAACAAAACATGCCTGTAGGATGATTTGGCCACTAGTTTATAGTCTCCCTTCTAACCAGTTGATGGACAACATCCTAGATCTTTAAAACTCATAGTTGAGTTAAAAGCTTTGTAGCAGTTATTCTTGGAAGTCTTCTCAGGACCAGCTGATGACTGGCCATTTATGTCACTGCCCAGTATCGTAGATCCAGAGAGCAGGGAGACAGTAAGCCATAAATGTCTGAGTCACATAGGTCATGGGATTCATGAGACAGAGGTGAAGTACTCCATGAAATGCAAGGTGACAAATATTTTTTGCCATTGTATGAGTGGATACATCACCAAGTACAAAACTAAAGTTAAACAGATGGACCTCGCTCCCTGCTCAGAAAGAATCACAAAGTTGTCTGAGATTGGGGGAGGAAATGAATTCCAAGGCAGGATTCACTTTCAGCAAATGTTATGGTCTAGAGGTTGGAAAGCCCAGACTTGATTGTTTGTTTTTTGCACAAGCCACATAATATGAAATTCCAAAAGGTAAAGGGATGAACAAAAATAGAAAAGCTCATTAGTGAACCAAAATTATGGGGGTGGGTTAAGTTAAAATAGATCAGTTCTTTCAAATAAAAGTCTTATTCTTACATGTATGGAGCATACCCCAATACAACTATGATCCATTTTGAATATGTTAATGAAAATACTGGTGTTTAAAGTAATGAATCATTCTTAATTTTCAGTTAAGAGTCACATCCTAATTCAGTCTTCAAGTCTGTAACAGCTTGATGATTCTCTGCTTGTACTTTCAGAAGCAGAAAGAGTCACAATGCATTGCAACAAATCTGGGAGGTTCCAAACTTTTTCTATGAATTGGTGGACAGGAATACTAGTCTTTGGATTCATATATTCATCAACAAAATTGTTGATGGGAACCACTTTGCCTTTGGGTCTAAAAGAGGCTCTTCAATTGTGCTCCCATTTCAGAGTAAATCCTTTTTCATATTTTGAATTTATGCTCTCAATTTGGTTTCATCAATAGTTCTACAATCCTTTATTTTTAACTTTTTGTTATTGTTGTTGTTCCAGGAATTGAACTCATGACCTCATGCTTGCCAGGCAGGTGCTTATACTGAGCTGAATCCCTGGCTCCCAATCCTTTGGAATTTTAAAGATTGCATTATGATTGCCCTCTTCATAAGGTATCCATTCAGTTTTGCCAGAGACAATAGCACTTCTGAGACGATCATGCTTTGTGCTTATTTCTCTTGAAATTTTGGGTTTCTTGTATGTTTACATTCTGTCACAATTGCATGACAGCATCATCCTGTCAGTATCAAGCACGTCCACAAGTGGGGCTTCTCAGTCCTTCGGTTCTCGAAAGTACTTGATCTGAGGAGTCAGCTTAGTGAATCTCATCAAGCTTCCCTGTCTCACAGCATAAATATGAATGGCATCTACCCACACTGCCTTGACTGTTTCCAAGTATCTACAAATGGGTGATGACTGTGAGGACTGACTTGAAGAACAGTCCCAACTGGAATGATTTGAGCATCACACGAGGGACCTGTCCATAAAGGTCACAGTCCCAACTCTTGCAGGATGAGGCAATGACAACCTGCATGCCAGCCTGGGCTACTGACTGCCATCAGCTGTCAGAGCACCTCTTCCCCTTTGAAAACAGGTGCCTTGTTGGCAAGTGAAATCATCCTTAGACCAAACTTCTCATATTCATTACTGGCATAAGTTAGTATTTACTGGCTCATGTATGTCAGTTGATTCCACAAGTATCTGCACATGCTTATGTCAGAATTGATACCCATGGCTTTGAAAAGCTTTTACAGCTCCCTACATATGACACAGTCCGGAAGGCTGTCCTACAACCTAAACTCCTAGGCTTCCTTTTCCCTTTCATTCATTTGACAATTATTTAGTGAGAACATACTATACCCTAATGCCTTCATTTACCTTATACTTGCTGAGCTTTCGGTTGTCAACTCCAATCTCTTTCCAGTAACAGCAGCAACAAGACAAAGAGGTTTATTTTCAAATGGCCTTGGCAGAAATTGGTGCAGCAATTATCTTCCCTAGAAGAATCCCCTGCTATTTCTTCAGTTTACTAACTTGTGTGCACTGAAATGAGAGAGCCGCCAAGTACAGCATTCTTTTTTTAGAGGAAAAAGAAAAAAGTAAATCCTAGTTTTAAACCCTCTGCACAATCATATTCTGCTTCACTTGGCAACACTCTTAAATCTTTTCATTGAGATATCAGTTGTTCTTTTTGAAGCTTTCAAATAGTAAATCTTGCATTTCTAAATGCTTCTTGAATTGTATTTACTGCACAAGCTCTACCTTAGGTAGTGTTTTTATAATTCTTTACCAGAATATTTTCTGGCTTGACCACATTTAGCTACTTCACTCTACCTTTTAGCCTACATCTGCTTGCTGCTGAGCAGCTCGCCTTCACTGAAACTTTGGGTTAAACATGACAAGCTATTATCGTGCTTGCTATTTGCTGCCATTTGCAATTGTCATCTTTTAAGACATGCTGTCTCCCCAGACCATTTTGAGCAGTTGTATGACATGAAATGAAATGACTGCAAAATATAAATTGCTCAAATGTTATCCCTGTTGTGGTTTTAAGTGAAACATCTGGGCTCATTCAAAGCACTGTTACTTTTGATGTGACTTTCTTTGCAATGACTAATGAAGGCAGGAGGTTTGGTCAGGTGGCATTTCCCACAAGTTCTTGGGCAAAGAGGAAATTCTTCCTTCAAGGATTGTGTTTCTGTGCTCTCAAGGCTTTTAGCAAGACATACGGGCACCTCGTGTTATTCTCCCCAACCTACCCTGACCTCCTGATAACTCTGAGAAGCAAAGTGCCTGCAATGTCTACTGACAGGAAATCCAAAAGAGGGGTTATCTGGGGCAAGAGATAGACTGGATGAAAGAAAAGGAACTCGGGGAAGATCTGGCCACCATGTTTGAAATAGTACAAGTGAAACAGGTCTGGTCTGGCTGACTTAAGAGTGTGGCAGAAAAGGTGTAAGATGAAGAAGATGTCACTTCAACAAAGTAATGACACATACTGCAGATCTTGGACCAGAGATTACCTCCGAGGAGAAAATTTCTAAGCCACCCAAACTAAATCAGATCTTTTTCCTTTGATGCTCTTAATCATGTCACCTTGCTATTGCCCAAAGTAGTTAAGAGACCATGAAATTTTCTTGTTTACTTGGTTTTTTTTATTGTTTTCCCCATTAGAAAATGAGTTCCATGAGGAAAAGGATTCTGCCTCTTTTGTTCACCTATTCATCTCCAGAGCAAGACTATCTGCACAGTAGTCGGAAGGGCCAGTGCAAAATGAGAACGTAGGGTGTCTGTTCAAAATGCGGAAGAAAATTGCTGCTAATGGTACTAATGTGTAAAACTTCATTTCCTGACTAGTCTTCCTCTTCCAGCTATTGTGTTTTTTGTTACTTAATAGTGTTCCACATTAAAAATTTAATTTTAAATCATTGATTATTACTATGAAGTTTACACCTTGTCTTTGTACTATAAAATGCCAATTTTAAATGTAAATATACGAGTAATCAGATGCATAGTGAAAAATTACACAATTCATATTTTATAGTTCATACACACATATCTATTTCATTCTTACCAGAACTGCAGAAACATTTTGTGAGACTAATACAGCAATTTTTATTCTACTTCTTTCTGCATCTTACCAACACTATCTTCAGCCTATGAACAGTAGAGAAGGACTGAAAAGAAAAGAAATTATGTATTATCTATTATTCTCTTTCTTTTGTCATTTTTGGGGGAGCTTTAGGTGGTTTGAAGTAACATAAATAAGAAAGAATGTGAAAGGGTCCCTTGGTTTTTTGACTGATTTGAACAAAAGAATCGTGGCCTCTAGGATATCAGCACCTTTCTCCAGCCTTCCTTTCTCAGGAGGAGCCCTAACTCTACTGCCTTGTACTTGGTTTTAGTCTAGCCTAATGCCTGTGTATTGTGGGTCACCTGTGTTCATAGCTATGACTGTACATACTATGAGAAAACAGAAGGCAAAGAATTGCAAATATCTCCTCTCCTTGCATTTGTCTTTCATCACCCAATTGGTATTTCTTACAAAACACAAGTTTAGTAAAATTATCCAAGATTCCAGGATAGTGACAGTAGTGCAATGTGGGCCATTTGATGGGAAGGTCTGTGCCCACAAGTACGGTGCTGGCCTCTGATTTATTTTCAAGACACAGACAATGAACACCATAATCACAGAGGATGAGTACACTCATCCCTACTGAATAGTTGAATGGGTAAACAATTTGGAGCTCTCTGTTAATAAATGAAGCTGTGGAAATAAGTTACCTCATGATCCAAAGAAGAGAGGTAGAAATAGTGGTCCAGTCTCCTTTCCTGATAGAATTCCTATTCGTAAGACTTCTCCCATGAAATTCCTATATCCTTATAATATATTGCCATTGATTTGGCTGGTTCAGAATGTACCAGGTTTTTGCAGCTACCTGACAAAGATTCATTTTGTGCACTTGTCCACCCATGATTCTTTCTGAATACTCTCGGCTACACAGCCCTCCAAACATGTCCCCTCATGCCTTTGTCCATCAGAACCATTTTTAGAATGTCAGTGGTGTTCTCCTTCCAAATGAGGTGGCTCCTCCCTCCTCCTTCAAGGCTAGCTCTCCTGTGGCTCTTCTCTAATTCCCAGTTAGGACAGCCACCCAAATGCCATGGTATTGGGAAAAGTTGTGGATATATCTGTCTATGAGACCTCCTCAAGGGGCAGAATGAAGCCCTTTCTATTCTATATTTTTGTTTCCTGGAACCTCATATTACTTGCTCCCTGTTCTCTTCTGTATTTTCGTTGCGTGGGACCTCGTATAGTTCCCTTGACCCTTAGCAGATGTCCCTGTCTGTTGCGTGGGAATTTGTTGTTGACTTACCGAATTACCATATGTGGTTAGGTCTGAGGAATGTTATGTGAAGGCTATTTTCAGAGTACCTCAGTTACAACTTAGTCACCCAAATCCAGCTCTTATTACCCTGGTTCAAAGATGGTTCTTCATTGAAAGCTGTTTCTTATGACTGTAGGGATTATCAAAGGCAACAGTAGTAAAAAGGAGAATGGACAATATAAAGAGTATTCTGAAGTGAGCTAGGAGTTAAGGCAGTCGAGGGATCATCTGGGATCAACTGTGCCCTGAGTACTTTGGAAACAAGCTATTTATTAAGTTACAGACAACAGATTGCCGACCACGACACCCATATTCATTTTTGAAAAATATGACTCAGTTCTAAATCTTGCACATGCACGAGACAGAATCGGATGGGGGAGAAATGTTCAGCTCTTGCAGATGCTGTTCACAGGGTCCCCAGACAGTCTCCTAAGCAGTCTGCTTGTCTACTCCGCATCCTACCGGGAAATTATCCAAGGTGTTTAATATTTTCATGGAACATAGTGGCCTCCCTCCCCTGGCATGGTGTTTTGGAGGGGTCTCTTCCAGTGGTTCACTGTTTATCACTTATTTCTCATCTCAAGTATAAGTTACTGTATAAAGGAGTTCCACTCTCATCTAAGACACAGGTTTACTAGAAAGATACCTGAAATATAGCAGATACTGTCATGAAATGGGAAGAAAACAAAGGCAAAAACTCCTTAGCCTCACAAGATGGGAATTCTTAATTAAATGGCCACAATTTTTATTGAGACTTTTTTTTTTCTTATTGTCACCAGGAGTTGGTCATAAGGAATAGGTTATTAGGTCACGGGAGGATGATGACAACTCAAATGAGGCAAAAGATGAAAAAACTGCAGGAAGCAGAAGCAAACCTGAAATTTCTATTTATTTTTGAGACAGTCTCGGTCCATAATTCAGGCTGACTTTGAACTCACCATGTAACTCAGGCTGACCTTAAACTTGTGATCCTCTTGCCTCAGCCCTGAGTGCTGGGATTACAGATGTGAACCACCACATACAGTTTGGAAGTTCTATTTGTTTCCCCATTGCACACATGAAGTGATTCCAAACTAAATGACAGGAGAGACAAACAAAGGACAGAAGTACCTGAGTGGCATTTGAAGGTTTGAATGCAGTGATTCCAAACCAGATGACAGGAGAGACAAACAAAGGACAGAAGTACCTGAGCTGCATTTGAAGATTTGAACGCTATACTGTCCCAATGAAGAATAAGGAAGAAAGGATTATATATTCTCTTCCTCTCATATGGAAGAAGTGGAGGGATTTCCCTCATACTCAGGGGGCCAATGTGAGTATAAAAATTATTATCCAGATTGTGAGCTGGCTTAAGCACTGGATCATTTTCATTAATGATGCATGCTGGGCATGTAGCTCCCATTACAGCACTCTGTCTCTGACTGGGTGAGTTCCTGTCAAATACGTCTAAACCTTTCACTGTTCCCCATAAGTCTGAGCACCAGCTGATTGTAGATGTTCACCAACACCAGCAATCACAGTCGTGTGAGACCTACCAATTTGGCACGCGACCTGTCTATGCCGAAAGAGTGGCCATGCCTCACAATGCCTTCAGAACATGCAAAAACTTCATGGCTTAAAAAAGGGTAAGAAAAAAAAAGGGAAGAGAACATATTCAGCTAAAGCAAGATTGCTTTTCAGAAGGGGAAACTTTTTCCCAGGGTGTACTATGCAGACAAAACTTACCGCATCCTTTCTGAAAATGTGTCTGGAGCAGTCTTCCAAGATGATTAATAGAGTATTTCTCACAGGGGTCTGACCTTTGAGAGCACAAGCAGAAAAAAGGCTGTAATGGCTGGAGATGAATGGAGAAGACAGGACCACAGGACACTGTAACCCTCTCGCTGCCTTCTCAGCGGGACACTCCGCAGACTGCACCACACCTGCGAGAAGGCCCCCGAGAACCATGATATTTTAAAACCTTTCTGTGTCATTTGGAACCCTGTACCTGAGGAAGATTTTCTTTCCAGGGATGGAAGTGCTAGTTGGTGTGCTGTAAGCACAAAGACCAGAATGATTTTTTTTTTAAAAAAAGTGAATAAAATGATTCCTGCACCACGCATTCAGCTCAAGTTATGGCCCACAAGTTCAGAAACAAATTCCTAAATGCAGTGTGTGTATTTCACTAGAGAGGGGAGGAGAGGAAAGTAAATGTTTTAGGGAAAGGAAGCGGTGGTTTTCAGGGTCTATTTTTACATTTTTATAACAATTCTATACAGCAGCATTCATGTTCCCATTTTACAGACAGGCAAAATGAAACCTCAAAAAATGGACGAGATCATACAGGTAGAAGATGGTAGCTATGTGGGAATTCAAGCCTGGATGGGTATAATTTTAAATTCATTCTTGTTCCATTATCTCAAGCTATCCAAAGCTGGTGAATAAAAGGTTAAATAGATAAGTCTTGGTAGAAATTCACTTGTTTAAAAAGAAAGTACACACATCTCTAATTCCAAGATTCTGAGAGGCTAAAACAGAAGAACTGCAAGTTGTAACTCACTCTGGGAAATGTAGTTCTTAAGCAAGATGCTGTCTTAAATTTAAAAAAACAAAGGAAGAAAGAAATTTAAAAAGTACTGAGAATGCAGCTCAGTGTAAAGGTTCTGGGTTCAATCCGCAGTCATGAAAAAAAAGACACATTATTTCTGGGCTTTCCTCTGCTGAGCTGGTAAGTATAAATAATGAAGAATTTTATTGTATCAAACATGAAGTGCTTTTCTATGTCTTGCTTCTGCTCTTACTCCTTCCTTTTACATTTCTTTCCTATGTGCCATTGACTTACTTTTTAACTTAAAATTATATTGAATAACTACTCAGTGTCATGTACTGTGCTGGGAAATGAAGGTGAAGTGTGTCATAGACTGAGTTTCCCTTAAGATGGAGCCTAAGTCTAAGGTTTACATGCAGATGGTTTACTTGAGAAACGATGTTGAAAGAAGACTTGAAGAACCAAGAAAAAGGGAACAGGCACAGATGAAAGTCAATATGAGGACATAAGTATAGACCTGACCACTAAATGGTGCTCAGTCCAATCAGCATCCTTTAAGAGAGATGTATAAGAGAAGTCAGAAGGGGAAGCATTTACCCATTGGAGTGGGGCCTGTTTTGGTTGTGGAGACTTGCTCACTTCTGTGTTGTACATGCATGATTAGCAAGCAGGCTACAGCAGGTGTCACAGCCAAGGGAATCATATTTACATAATTACAAGTTTTCATATGCAATATGAAGAGAAAGGTCAGGTGTTAGAAGAGAAACCAACTTACCATATATTGGGATGGCGAGGGAGGCTTCTGGGGTGGGAGCTGTGACATTTAGAGTGACTTGTAAGGTTAGCAAGAGATGGCCAGGAGAAAGAGACAGTGAAGGGTTTGCAGAGAAGACAAACTTTGCAAAACACTGGAGGAAAGGGAGCAGCAGAAGTGAAAAGAAGCCCAGCACATCCCAGCAGGGAGAAAGCTGGAGAGAGGTGTGAGATATACTGGAGAGTTGGGAAGCTGGGTTCTGGATTTCACTCTGGAGTAGGATGAAAAGCCAGGAGAAGTGCTCCAATACTTGTGAAAAATTCTCTGTGGTTTTTGAAATTAAAGTCATTTGTGCTGCTCAACAGGAAGAGCAGGGAAGCTTTCCTGAGGTAGCTTCTTGTAGATTTAAACTAGGCTGTGATGTGGGCTGAGTGAATCTGGGAAAAACTGTTTTTCCCTCCAGAGAATGAGGTGGCAGACTGAACACCAGGATGAGAAAGCAGGGGAATTTAAGGATGACTCCTAGATTTCAATCTTGAGCATTTATTCAGCCATTAACAAATAGGTACTGGATACTTATTACATGGAGGGCAGTCTGCTAGATACAGGAATTCAAAGATGGCTGAAACTCCACCCCTTGAGTGGCTCACAGTCCGGTAAGGAAGATAGAGGTGTAGATTCTGGTGTGAAATGGGATGTGCTGTCATAGCTGCACATCCCAGATCACATTAGAAGCTGATACAATCAAGGCTACTTCCTTCTACCCATCCCGGTGACCTGACATAGATTCTACTGGAAGACTATTTACTGGTTGCCCAGTACTTCAGGAAATTGATTCCTAGCAAAATCAATTGCTCATATCTTAATGTTTAGCCTGTCAGCCATCCAAATACATGAAGTTTAGTCCTGAGCATTTCTGCTGGAAATGGAAGAGTTAGTCAATGAGAGTAACAGTATGAGGGTCAATACAGCAGGGCCAGTCCTTGTGAGGAACTGTTCTTGGCATCAAAACTCATAGTTCCTCTTTTTACAAAGTCTCTGAAGCCATGGCATTCCAACAACATAATCTTCTCAGCCTGTACTGTGAGCATGACCATCACAAAGCCAAAAGACATCCCCCAAGCATGCTGAATTTGGCTCTACGTCCATGGTCCATAATCATTTCTTTGAAACTAACTCAATCTGCCACAGAATTTAGATTTTAATTTGCCTTAACCTGCCATCAAGCAGTCCCCAAGCCATACATTATGGACTAAAATGCAGAAATAACTACCTACAGAAGAGGAAGAAAAAGATTTCTTAGAACCAGTAAGGCTGGAGAAATCATTGTATGGTGCTGACTTTCAAAAGCTAAGAGCCTGGGCCAGGGATTTAGCTCAGTGGCATAAGTGCCTGCCTAGCAAGCACAAGATCCTGAGTTTGACCCCCAGTACCACCAAAAAAAAAAAAAAGCTAAGAGCTTAAGATTGTGCATACTGTTTTATTCTGGCTGGGAAAACAAGGGAAACCGTGTAATAACCTCTTTGAGAAGAATAGTGAATCAGTGATGATGAATGAAGTGTGCGCAGAATTGTAGGTATTGATTTTTCTCATAGTACCTCATTGTGCCCCTACACCTTCCATTTAACATTCTAAAAACTAGTGATATTCACTTGAGATCAACCAGATGGACCAAAATTTGCAATGATTGTCTGAAGTCATTATATCACTCTGAAATTAATTTTTCTTCTGAATTCAGAGAAAATAATTTTGCTAGTTTCAAATCCGTTGTCACAAATATACTTAGCACATTTATCTGAAGATAACTTATGAGAAACAAGACTTGAATTACCGTTTTACTGCTGCCAGTAAGGTCAAATTCAAGAAAAAGGAAAAAAAGCATCAGAGAAAGTATGTAGGCTTTTCTCCAAGCATCCCTGCCAGGGCCTTATCCTGTGGAACTGACCCCTGTGTGGAACCCTGATGTGGTCTAGACTTGGCCATTCACAGTACTTTGTTCTCCAACAGCTGAGTTTGGTTCACAGAAGAGCAGGTGACCCCTGTAAAGCCCATTAGAAACTTGCATAGGCCTTGCTAGGACTACTAGGTAAAGTAATTTCCCTCTGTCTTTGATCTCATTCAGTGAGCAGGTATGGGCTTAGAGATGTCAGTGCTCCCTTGTTTCCATGTAAGTGGAGAAGGGAGAAGAGGAGGGGAGGGAATAGGAAGAGCCTGAGATCTAAAGGCAACAGCTAAAACCTGGAGGTAATGTCATCTACAGAGAGCGCTTACTTACAGGACCAGTGAATCCACGCTTGTGTGTTTCTTACAACCGAGAACTGCCAACAAGCCCAGTGTGTTTTCTGGGCACCTCATTTCAGCAAGAATGTGGGCTACCTGAATGCCACAGGAGAATTTCAGTGTCACAAGGCCTTCACAGCCAGAAAAAAAATCAGGTTTTTGGTACATGCTTAATGACATGAGAAAATGAATGTGGAAAAAAGTCAAGTAAAAACCTCAACTGCATATAGGCCATGATCAGTGTTTTGTGCATATTTGTAAAATGTGTATTTACATAATTGTATAAAGAGTATACTGGAAAGGAAAATACTGAAATTTTACAAATGGTTATCCCCATAAACAGAATTTAAAATGTTTTGAATTTAATTTTCTTCTTTATACTTTTTTATTTCTCATATTTTCTATAGTATACATGAACTGCCCATATAATCTGGAGTAAATATTGATGAAAGTCTGAAAAGTCATACTTTTGGATTAATTTAACATGGCTTTAAGGAGCTTACAGTGCATCCTGGGTTACATCAAAGGTTACGTTCCAAAACTCTTGGAAGACTATTTGATTTTTAAACACAATCCTGTGGGTGCTTGTGTATTTTAATTCCACAGACCTTACCTCCTTATCAGCTGGACCTAGTCTTGTTGCAATTTTAGTTCAAGGTAATCGTGAATGCTGAACCTACCATGTGGAGCAAGAAAACCAAATTACAGATATTAAAATAAGGGAGGAGTCTGTGAACACTCCACTGATAGAGCCATTGTATCATCTAGAGGATGTGGCTTCTCAGTTTCATCTGACAAAAAGGCTGGTTTGCAAATTCTTAGATAAACAGTACTGAGTTCCTGTGGGGGAAGAGCAAGTCAAGTAGGAGATACTTGCTCTTGGCAGAGAATTATACACTTAAGAATTAGCTTATCACATTTCGTGGCTCATGCGAAAGTACAAGGGGTGAGGAGGAAAGGATCAAAGACTGCCCTAATTACTCTCGTTTGAACAAGCAGAGTGAAATGAGGTTTCCTGAGGGTAATTCATCAAGTCATGATGAAAAGTGAACACATGCTGGACACTTTTTTGGTTGGGGATTTGGTGGAAATAGCCTCTGCCTAATGAAGGACACTGTCATTGCCCTGGCAGAAGGTTCTCACTTAGGAAAGAATGTATAGCAACGCAATGCCTAGCACTCAAAATAAAGCCCCAAGGAAAACAGCAGCAGTAATATGGCATTGCTCTTGCCCAATCTTGGCTTGAATTCTTGCTGCTAACAGGAGGCTTGCGAGTTTTTCCGGTGTGTTGGGTGGAAACAGTCTATGCCTGGTGATTTTCACAAACAAATGAATGTACTCCTATTTCCAAGCATGCAGTTCAGCCACTTGGACTCCAGCAATAACTGCCACCCGATTCAAAGGAACTGGTGTAATGCAGTCCTTATATCTGAGCTCAGATCTATTACAAAAATCAAGCTGCATGTTTTTCCAGGTGCTACCATCTTGGAAACAAGGCACAAGGGGACCAAAAAATGTGTTTTAGAACCTAATGTGAAAGCCTCCAATTAGGCCTTTTTTTGAAAAAAAAAATCTAGTTATTGCATGCTGTTTTGGCTAAAACTTGAATGTACTTAAATATCTCCTAACCCTTCATATTTGCTTCTTTTATTACTGATGTGCTATTTTAAAAGTGTTCAAAAATGCCATCATATGAAATATATCTTTGACATTGTAGTCTGGTTTGGTCTTTTTTTTATTCATTTCAGTGTGAAATTAGGCAATGCCTGTTGATTGTCAGTAAAATGAGTACAGTAGAATGACTAAATAGCAAACACTCCAACTGTCAGAGGATTTCTGAAACCAGCCCAGGAAAAACAGCAACATGGAATTAAATGCCATTCAGGGACTTTGAATCTCTGTGTATCTGTCTCTTTATGGTGTTCCATATTCCAGACCAATTCTATTCCACCCCCTGCCTAACCTCCCCCCACCCCCAACAACATGAAAAGCAAAGAACAACTCTCCTGCTGAACACTGTTATTCTGAATTATATTTTTCAAGCTTTTTGCCCAGTTAGTCATATGTCTAAAAATGCACAGAGTATGCTCTTAAGCAAGAGTGTGACTCAAAGTCTCACTAAATACTTGCAAAAGAACTTTGGCCTGCCCCGTCTCTGAGGAGGCTGGGGAGTTGAGCCCGAACCAAATCGTAGTGGAGTGCCTTCATGAACACAGAGATCTCTCCCGAAATCCAGGCTGGATGGGTCTGGAGGGTGGGTCATCCCACTGGACACCACAAGAAGTGGGAGGGCTGTGATGTGGGAAAACTGAACAGACACTGAAGAGGAGTCATGGTGGCTGCCAAGGATCTCCTCCTCTTCTTCTATGGTAAATTGGAATCTGTGCTTATCTCCTTTACCCCACCCTCCTGGTCTTTACTGGAGTCTGCACTTGCTCTCTGTATGGAACCATATTTCATTCCATCTCCCAAACTTTGAATATCTTGATCATAAATCTGGCTATTTCTATTACATTAGAAACCTTCCAGTTTTGATAGCTCTTTTATAACCCTAAAATGATACACAATTTAGGCTTTGTCTTCTTTCCAAGCTTGGACAACTTGCCTTTACTTTCCATGTTACTCATCAAAATTATCAGTCCCAAATAACAGACCACCTGTGGTTTGCTGTAAAATAATGGGTTTGATCCTTTAAAAAGTGACTACAAGTTACTTTGATGTAAAAGCCCTTGGGCTGGTCACACTGAGATCGAAAACCGATATGATAGGAGTTACTATAGAAGGATTAAAGGTGAACTGACTTAGACCTCTGAGTTGATGTTCTTTTTCTTTAGATTATCTTTCATAAATTAGTTTTGCCCTTTAGTAGTACACATGAAATAAATGATGATAATAAAAAAATTAGAATGCATGGGTAAAATAAAAGAAGAAATAAATTACCCATAAACCCACTACTGGACCACTGATGTTCTTAATGTACATCCTTCAAGACTTACTAGTAATACAGCATTAAAAAAATATGCAGCAGTTATATATACAAACACATATGACAAACTATCCTGAGTAACCCAGAGCTAAAATTCAGATGAGTTTGGTATGTGTTATCAGGTGTCACCACCTCCTGTTCCTAAATATCTACCTGCATTTACATGATTCACATAGAAATTAATAAGTCTTTTCATAAAGGAATTCCAAATATGTCCAAAATTGGGTTCATATACTAGTTAAATCTAGTAAACTTTGTATGTGTTTTGGGGAGTAATGTTTCCCATAAAAGCCAGTATCAAAGACCTTTTATGGGAGCTGAGTAAGGATTCATGCCAAGTCAGGCTCATTGTTTCAATCTCAGAAACTGAGATGGGAGGAAAATTTTATGGTTCTGGAATCAGGGTGTAGCTGTAATTTCAATCTCCATTCAACCCACTCTGTTAAAGGACACACTGAGCAGGCAGAAATAGGAGTTCAAATCTAGGATTCCAAATAACATTGTAGCTGCTAACACACTCCCTACAAATAGGCCCTACCTCCCAAATTCTCATCACCCCCTGTAAATGCCATAAAATTATTAATTCATCAGTGGATTAATCCACAGGTCCAATCCTTTCTCTAAAGCCCCATTTCTTAAAATTGTTACAATGGGGGAAAAAAGTATATATTGGGGCAGCACCTTGAGGGCTGTATCTTGCCCCGGCCCTTCCTCCTGGTTTCTGTCTCTCTTTCTTTCCCTGTGCTTCCTGGCTGCCAACACACAGGCAACTTTCCTTCACCACGGCATTGTTCCGTGATGCTTCTGCTTTGCACAGACCTAAAAGCCACTGAGCCAGTTGACCAGGGATTGAAACAGTTGTGATCCAGAATAAATCTTTCTTCTTTAAGCTTTTATTCTCCAATATTTGTTACAGAGAACTACCATAATCTGCTTCTTAAAATCTAATGTGTTATGATTGGCTGTTGGGATCCATAATCTTATGTCTATAATATGACTCAAAATAATTTCAGTATATGAATTTTATCACAATTTACTTATAAATGGTGGTTCATTGAACTTGTATATGCTAAATAATTCTATTGGGATGAGTCCCTAGAAATAGAATTGCAGACCACACAATCTGATATCAAGATAAAACATGTACCATATGTGTATTGAGGAATGTATACTCTCAGGAAACTGAATCAACTTCTTTTACTAGCCAAGAAAAAGTAACATAAAATGTTATTTGAAAAAGTCTTTTATCTTTACCTTACATCCTGGATGAAGCTTTGCTTCTTTTTTTTCACCCCAAAATAATAAAACATTTATATTTATTAAGTATGAATATATGCCAAGCTTTTTAATAACTATGTTATTACAGCAACCGTATAAGATCATATATACTATTAACTTCATTTACTCCAAACCTTATTAAACATATATTAGTAGCTCAGGGTTTGGATTAGTCTGATCTGATTCCAATCTGGGCACTTCTGCTTATTTTTTAAAAATTTTTTGTCTACTTCAATTTATTGGCACAATTTAGCACACATAATGACCACATTTATTATAGGAAAGTTGTACCTGTACAAATATATCTTGATTCCTCTTTATTCCCCATTCCTCTCCTTTCCTTTCAAATCCTCTTCCCCTCCCTGTTCATAAAGCTGTTTTCATTTTATCCTCCTTTTCTTATTTTTTCTTTCCCTTCTTTCCTTTTCTCCTTCCCTCCTTAGTTTCCTTTTCTTTTTAAACAGTGTTTTTCCTATTTCACAATATCTATTTACATTTTTGTGCTTATTGACATTTTTAGTTTCTCATACTAGAAAGATAATGTGATACTTACACATATCCAATTTATTTTGTTTATTATTATGGTCCAAGGTACATCCATTTAGCTATAAATGTCTCCATTATATCCTTGTTTACAGTTGAGTAATACTCCACTATATAAAAAAATCATATCTTTTTTATACATTCATTGGTTAATGGGCATTTGGATTGCTTCTGAAATTTAGGTATTACAAGCTGTACTATAAACATGGGTGCACACATATTACTGTGATATGATGCTTTTAATTCTTCTGGCCCAGAATAGCTGGGCCAATTGGAACCTCAAATCTGAATTTTTTGAAGAATCTCCACACTGATTTCCTCAGTGGTTGCACCAGAGAAGTGCTTCTTTTCCCCCTCAACCCTGTCAGCATTTGTTATTGGTTGTTTTCTTCATAAATACCATTCTTTCTGGAGTGAAATGAAATCTCAGCATTGTTTTAATTCACATTTTTTGAATGACTAATGCTTTCAAACATTTTGTCATGTATTTATTTGCTGTTTATACTTCTTCTGAGAAGTGTTTATTCATCTCAGATGCCCATTTTTGGACCGAGTCTTTGAATTTGCAGTCTGATTTTTTCTGTTCTTTTATGTGCTAGATATTAGTCCTTCGTCTGAAAAACAACTGGCATAAATTTTTTCCAGCTCTGAGGTTTTTCTTTTCATTCTGTTGGTGATTTCTTTTGCTGTGAAAAAGCTTTTTAGTAAGATGAGGTTCCAGTTGTTGATTCTTTTTTGGCAATTCCTGGGTTTAATTCATAAAGGTTTTGCCTACACCAACGCCTTCAAGAGTTCTACCTATTCTATCTTCCAGCAAACTTAGTGTTTCTGCTTCAATATTTAGATCTTTGATCCATTTTGCTTTTAGTTTAGTGCATGGTGATCTACATGCATCTAATTTTAGTTTTCAGCATGTGGAAAGCCAGTTTTTCCAGCACAATTTATTAAAGGGGCTATTTTTCTTCCAGTGATCTTGATTGCTCCTTTTATCAAAGAGCAGGTGACTGAATGCATTTGGAGTTATTTTTACATCTTCTAGTCTGTTCCATTGATCCTCAGGTCTGTTTTCTTGTCCACTTCTTCTTTAAAACCACAGCCCACAGTAGATATCATGGAGCGATTAAGCCAAATGGAATCATCTACAGTTTGGTGCACTTAACCCATTGTAGACCAATATAGTAAGCACACTCCATGCATAAATCATTCATCTTGGCTGATCTTGTTCCTCTTCATTCAGCAAGCTCACATCTAACTTGGCTACTGACCAGTATATAAATTTTTTTGAGTACTGCCTTTTCCTTCTACATAGTATTATTTTCTTTCTAAGGTATTTTAGTTTTCCCCAGATGTGATTTTGTTTGGTGTTTATATCCCATGTTTCCAACCTTTCTGAGTACACCTACTTGTAGAGTGAATGCACCTATATCTGAGCCACTTTAATGTGCAAAATAAAAACTTGAAAAGCAAGACCATTACCAACCATGCAGCAAACACTATCTCTTCCTTCTTTATTCTGTTTCTTTTTGATAGTTCATATTTTCTGGTTTCATTAATATTCTCTTTTTTTACTGTATTTTATTTTATTTCATAAATATACTTGTAAGAACAAAAAGAGGCTCATAATGGTTGGTTGATTGCATCACTTTGAGAAGTTTAGAAGCTTACCTGAGTCTGGTTCAGCAAGTCTTCACCCTAGGTTGTAAAGGATCCTCCCTGGGGCAGCTCATCTGCACCCTAGGGTGTAGAGGACCCACCCTAGACAGCTCTTTGCCTAGGGCAGCTCATTGCCTGCAGGGGAGATGAGGAAGGACTGACTGGCTTCTGTTCTTCCAAAGAGCTCTAGTCTTCACCTACGGTTTGGATATCATCTCTTGGCCCTTAGCTCATCCTCTTCAGCTTCTACCTCAGATCCTTCAGCTTCTGGCATAGACTCTTCAGCCTTCCATCACAGACCCATCAGCCTCCTGATATAGACTTGCATGGGACACTGCACTGAGCTCCAGATCTTGGGAGTGAAATCTCCAGTTTGCAGTGTGCAGGCACCCTCCGCTCTCTTCCTCATCCAACTCTGTGACTGACCATTGTAAGATAATCTTGTAATTGCGTATATATTTGTATATTTTGTGTTATATCTGTCTCTCTAATAAAACACTGATGGATATAGGGCTGAAAAAATAGGCTAAAGAATACACTGAATGCAAACTTTTTCTTCTATCACTTGGCAAAGGTTGTAATAAACAACAATGCTTATATAGAAATAAATAATAACACTTATGAATTGAGTATGAATTGACAATACATTTATATGTATACATATCCTTTAAAAACAATTTATATGTACAATTCTATATGAATTTATCTGGAGAAAACTGACACAGAATACAAAGATTTATGTGAAATTATGTTTATTGTAGCATTATTTATAAGAAAGAACTAAAATAAACAGACCACTCAATAGAAAATTCTTTAAATAAAATAAGTTCTATGAGCATATAGAAATATATGCAGTGATTAAAAATGGTGAGTTAAAATTTTAGGTTAACATTAATAAAGGGAAAATGATGTTCTAATGTTTAAAAAGGTAGAGTTGAGAGTAGTTGGTATACAGCAGTGATGGTGAAACTTTTAGAGCTTCCAGTGATACAAACAGCCCACTGAGGCATGTGTGCTTTGCCACCACTGGTATATTGTGATCCCATGTAGAAATAAAGATATTTACATTCATGTGCCCAGAATAGAAAAGATGGATCCCATTTCCATTGATACACATGCTTAGCATGAGAGAAATGTATAGAAAAAAAAAGTGTTAGGGACCCAGGTGCTTGGGAAAGGAAGAGAAGAAAACAGAGGTCTCGGCCAGCCTCAGTTAGCCATGACCCGTATAGAGACGGGAATATTCTCTTCTGTTCCATCTCAAAGCAACACAGGGCTCTGAGTGTTCTGGAAGTGGAAGTGCCCAGTCCACACCTGAGAAGGGACAGCTATGGAGAGAGCACCAAGGGACAGGATTCCAGGCAGGATTCCTGAGGAGCACTGACTGCAGACAGCTAGTTGCAGGAAGAGGCAAAGGCCCCTAGGAAGCTGCCATAAAGAAATGTCTTCCTTGCACTCTTGGCTTCACAGGTCACATGAGTACCATAACAAAGTCAGGAGGAGAGGAAACACACCCCACTTCTTCAGCAGGCATGTCAGATGGAAAAGGTCATGGATTTAGGAGAGGGCAAAGAACTGAAATCATTGCAATCTATCACTCCTGCATTTTCTCACATGTTGGGCAACAAATACATAATATGTGCATATTTATAGCTAGAAAAATAGTATGATAGATTGTAACATTAATGATCCCCCAAGGAACTAAGTCTCCCAGGGTTTATGCTTGGGTTCAGTTCAAGGGGTGTTGTACTGGAGTACCACAAACTTGGTGGCTTTAAAAAAAGGTGGGGGGATATATCTATCCTTTTCACAGTTCTGTAGGCCAGAAGTCTAAATTCAAAGTGCTGGAAGGGCAACACTCACTCTGAAATCTCTAGGACAATCTCCTCTCGCTGTTTCTTCCAGTCTCTGGTAAGTCCAGGCAGCTCCTGGTTTGTAATAGCATAGCTTCCATCTCTGCCTCCATCCACACATGATTGTTTTCCCTCTGTGTCTGAGTCTTTGTTCTTACAAGGACACAAGTCATATTGGTTTAGGGGTCCATGTTAATCCAGTTCAATGTCATCTTAACTAAGTCATATTTGCAAAAATCCTATATCCAAATAAGGTTACCTTCTGAGGTAATAGGAACAGGATCCAAGATTCTCTTTTTGGAGGGACACACATCAGCCCATAGCAATGCCCTTTGCCATTCTTTCCATCACTGATTCTGGGCCACATGACTTGCTTTGGCTAACAAGACAGCAATAGGTTCAACACAGGAAGGTCTCATCTGGGCACCTCTCTTCCTGAGGTTCTGTCCACCAATTGAGGAGACCTGGTGTGTTAGCTTTCCATCATGATGACAAAACCCTGAGATAAGCAATTCAGAATCAACTTAGGCAAGATTTGCTTTGCTCACAGTTTGGAGGTTCCCGTCAATGATCAATGAATGGCCTCATTACCGTGAGCCTCTGACTGATGAAGCAAAACCATTCACTTTATGATCAGGAAGTGAAAAAGTGAAACAGGAAGAGACAATGGTCCCATTATCTCTTTCAAGCACATGGCCTAGTGACTTAAAGACTAATATTTGCTCTATCTCCCAAGAGTGCAAGTGGGGCCTAAGACGATGCCATGCAAACCTTTGGAGGACACTTAAGATCCAAACTATAGCACTCAGTGTAGCTTCTTTGAACATGGAAGAACCCCCAAATAAGTAAGACCCAGCTGTCACAGATGTCCCAGCTAAATCCAATGCCCAGCCCATCGTTATGCTGAATTCAGTCATGTGAGTGCTGCCAAATGAAGTCACAGAGCCACCCAGACAAGTCACAGAGCAGTGAGAAAGCATACATTCTTGTTTCACAGCAGTCACTGACTTTTGGGTTTGCAGTAATTGATAATTTTTAAGGGTACTTGTTGGTTTTCCTAAGGTCTAGACCAGTAATAGTAAACCTTTTAGGCTTTCAGTGGTATAAACAGTCCACTGTGGCATGTGCATACCATAGGTTCCCCGTCGCTGTTCTAGACCCAGTTAGATTTGTGCTTCTCCAGTTCACCAGTTCCTAACAATTGGTTTTATTGCATTTAAAAAGTATTTTGCAGGTAATGCATTTGGACTTTATCACCTTGTAGATAAGACAATTGAGGTACGAGAGCTAAGACAATGCCGTGGTAGAAGCGGCATCATTCTGTGGAACTTTGGCTCTGTGTTCTCCTGACATTTCCACCAGGTCACCTGTTCCAAATATGAAGCTACTCCAAGGAGTGGGAGGCTGGCTCATGGTCACACAGCTATTCAGAGTCAATATCAGGGCCACACAGTAGATTACCTAACCCCTCATCTAGTGTTGTCTCCCTGCGAGGGGTGGTGAGTTTAGCTGTGTGTTGTTTACTCACGCATTTAGCTGAGCTTTGTCCAAAGTGGGCTCAAGAAGAAAAAGACACCATCCTTATCTTTCTTAGCTCTGAAATCTTCCTTTTTCTTTTTTTAAACTCTTCCCTCGTAAATCCCCCAGCCCTGGAAATATGAGTAAGAATTCCTACCCCTCCCCATCAGCCACCACTTCATGCAGGATGGATTAATGAGGTTATGTCTCCAAAGAACTTTGAGTTCCTTGGAAGAAAGGAATCAACATGCAAAGTGGTGGTTGTTATTGCGATTACTTCACTGAGTAGGGTTTCACAGCTGTCCTGATGGAAAAGGGGCCAACAAAACAGAATGCCAGTTTCCCCCAGCAGAGGAGCAGCTGGAATGGATTATAAATGAGACCTGTGTGCCCGGCTCTCTTTTTCATCAAAGCCCATCAGCCTTTCTCAATGCCCAGCTCTGCTCTTGACAGCCCAGCAAGCTTCCTGAGCCAGACAGGTGTGGGCAAAGGCACCATCTAAGTGCCATGTACATGAGCCTGCTTGGCAGGGCCAGCAAAACCCTATATTCTGAACTTGGGCCAACCCATTACCAGTGCTCAGTAATGCAGTGGATTTCTCCAGTGGTGATTTGGGGTAAGTAAAACATTCTCATTGCTCAAACTTCCCTCCACTTTACAGGGCAGGAGGGACGAGGGAGGGAGAGAGAAGCGGGTGTGCAGACTCAGACAAATGTCGCATTGCCAGCACCAAAGCACCTCTTCCCGCCCTTCCTGCTTCCTTTTCTCTTCCTCTCTTTTTCTCTCCTTTCCTGCCTTTCTTTTTTTTTTCTTTTGTCTCCTTTCCTTCCTACCTGCCCACTTTCCAATCTCTTGAAGGGAAATTCAATGAATCCATTGAATATTATTACAGGAGTCATGTTAGGGTCTCAAGAAATTGAAAATGCAAGATGCAGTCCCAGGTGTTTTGAGCAATGATGATGGTGAAAGAGGCATAGGCAGACTGATGGGCAAAAGCAGTCAGAGTTCATTACATCTTCCCAAACCCATATTGCCATGGTGAGTACACGGTACCAGAGGAAACCAAAGGAAAGCCACTCATCTAGACTCAGAAGGGTCTTGGGAGGACCTGAAGAACCAACTGGGTTAAGTGTAGGGAAAAGAGAAGGGGTATTACAAGCAGCCACTATTCCACTGGCTCTGCAATACTAGAAAAATTATCAATGTGTTGTGTATGCATAGAAAAGAAAAACAAACTGTGAGTACTGTAATAGTACTGACAGTACTCTAATCATAGTATTATTTCTGCATTTATTGAATATTTTCTATGTGCCAAGTAGTACTAAAATCTTTAAATACATTTTCTTATTTAACCCTCAGAACCATTTTATAAATCAGGTTCATCACTATGCTTATTTTACTGAGATGAAACTGAGGCTCGGAGAACTTAAGTGACTTTCCTAAAGTCACAGGATTAGTGAGTCAGCCTAACTCCTGCACCCAGACCTGGAACTAAAGCAGTGGCCACTTTGTGTAGAGACCTATGACCTCCTCATCTCAGAGATCTCTGTTCTGACCTGAGTGTTTAACAGCTAGCTCTATCATAGCAAGGCACAGCACGCATAGCGGGTTCTCAATAAATACTTTCTGTCCAAAAGAAATATTTCCCCAAGTCCAGGAAATGCAGTTTTCTAGTGCCTTGGGAAGAATGAGTAGGAACAATGATATTTTCTTTTGATCTAATCGCTCAGTCATAAAACAGCATTTTTGTCAAATCTCCTTGTGTCCATCATTCCAATTTTATTAAAATGTAATTGATGAGTAAAATGGTATAGTACATTGTGATATGTTGATATACATAGATATTATAAAATTACTACAAACCAACTTAATTAACATATCCATCACCTTCCATAGTTCCATTTGTGTTCATGTGATGTGAATGAAACAACACTTTTAATCAAAACAAAACTGTACATGCAAATATATTGGCAAAGAAAATTAAAGAGAAGGTTAACAAAAAAAGCTAAATAGATACTTCGGGAAAACTTAGCCCTTTCTTAGTTATAACTTATCCTTAAGATGTTGAATCTGGCCCTTTGTCTTTTCTCTATCCAGAGGGGCCAGGGATTTGCCTGAAGTCTTATTCTGTCCTTGACAACACACCATCCCACCCTCCCCTTGAGCTCCAAGGATGATTTTATTGTGTCTTCAGTATGGAACAAATCACATTGGTCCTTTTGGTTGGTGTATTTGTGTGCAAATCTCAGACAAAGCCCTGAGAACACTTATGGGGCACTAACTAGGTTTCCAATGAGTGCTTGTTGATTTTGAAGTAGAAGAAACTGGATCAAAAACTTGGCTGGTTGCTGGTAAGCGGTGCAAGCCTCAGGCACGCCTGGGTGAGAAAAGCCAGTGTCTCCCAACAATCTGCTATAATGGGTCTTGGGAGACCAACCAAGAAATCAAATATCCAGCCTTCCTAGTAAGCAGAGCAAGCGGCTTGCAGACTAGGGAGAGTAAAGCCAACATCTCCCATGAGTCTAGGCAGGCTGAGAACCAAATCCACCCCATCCCTGTTAGAGACCTGATGGTTCCGAGGACAGCCTGAGTTGATAGCAACTAAGGTACATAAAGCTACTAAATGCTTGTATAGTTGGTTGATTATGCAGGTCTGGGACCAGCGGTCTGAGCTTCTCTTGGGAGAATGACAGTATGCAATATAGCAAACGTGGGGGATTTCCTGTATCTTGTCTTTGAAGGCCATCATTGTTTTCACTATGTTGCTTTGTTCTGATTAATTGTTTTGCTTTATTCAATATTCTGTTCTGATTGGTTTTATAGTGTTTTGCTTTGGGTTTGATTTTGCTGTACCTGATGGAATGGACAACTAGTGTGAAGATAACAAGATATACTATGGTAGCTATTATTTTCCCTGCATCCTGCTCTGAAGTTCTGTACCAATTTTGCTGCATTTTCTCGACCGTCTTTGTTCTGTCTTGTTTTGTTGAATTTTACTACCTTTGAAAAAAAACTTGGCTGGTTAATAAACCACACTGAGTCAAAGATCTTCAACCAGTTCCTGAGCTTTCATCAACACACTCATTCTTCAGTACCCCAAAACTAAGCACACTTTCTTTTATTCCAGTCTACCCAGTGATCCTCAGGTATGCACCAAAATTGTGTTTCCATTCTCTTTACTATGATGGTGTTTCCTTTGGACTTCAATGAATTAGAGGATTTTTTCCCCTCTCAATATAATGGTCCTTCCAAATACTAATAACAATGTTTTCCTTTGTTTTTTATATTTTGTATGTACATCTGTGTGTTTACCTGTGTATGTGTGTTGTGCATATTAATGCCAGGTGTCCTAATAATATTTTCCTTAGCGCTCCCTACTTAAAAGTTCTTGGTTGATACAGAGAATAAAGAGACTTAGTCATCAAAGCAAATGGCTATGGATCGCCTTTTTTTCCTAGTATGGCACAGGTCTAGCACCATTAATACATTTTTTCCTTTGAATTTGACAACTCTTCTGTGAGTTTGACATACTACAACCATACCCATTCTTTAGCGGATTATAAGTGATTCGACTGGAATTGAAACAGAATGCTGGGGGATTCAAATAAATCCAATGCCCTGTTACCTGAAAAGACTAAACTTTTTTGTCTGGCCCTATTTATATAAGATCCCTGACTTCCCACAGAGCTCCAGAGTTGACCCCATTTGCCTTCTGCATGCACAAGGGACAGGGTTTAGGTGCTGTGCCCAGGATCCCAAAGACTGTGGGACTCAAATTCTGGATTGTCATTGACACTTCACTATTTCTTTCCTGCCTGTTTTGAATAAGGAGGTCAGAGAGGCTAAGGATCAAGTTGTTCCTCCTTGGTTTGTACAGACATAGGTCACATTTGAGTGACAGAAGTAAACAGACATTTAAGTATGTCTGGGCTGGGTAAAAATGAGCTGCACAAACAGCCTTTGCCTTTGTCGGCTGCCAGGACTATCCCAGGTGAGAGGGAGGCCTGGCTCTGCTGCCCCGGAGCTCACAGCTCTCAGCAGTTACTCTGTGCTTTCCCCATGCGCCTGTAGCAAATCGCCATCCCCCAGCCCTTTCCTCCACGTGTGGTGTGTCCTCTGAAGCAAACGGAGCTCCAGGAGGACAGGGGCCTGGCAGGCTGCCTGCGCCTTACTTAGTCAACCCCACAAAAATAAAGAAATGCAGAGCCACTGGACTTGGCATTTGGTTGGAGCAGATGCCGCTGCAGGAGCTTTCCAGATTATGAGGCCTGATTGTCCACAACAGGAGGACCAGTTCTCCTCTCTCCCAGTCCTTTGCACATGGCCTTATTTTGCAGTTCTTGCTGGTGACTGACTTTACATGCTGATGGTTTTCTGCCTGTAGGGTATGATGTATAAAGGATAGGTAAGAAATGGCTGGCAGGTGCAGAGGAGCTGGTCTTGACCTCTTTCTGTAGCTCACAGGATGCTCCAGGCTGCCCACCACATCCAGGCCTTTGCTCTTACTGCCATCTCTGCCTGGAAACCTTTCCTTGCTTGTAATAAAACAAAGAAAAGAAGAAGAAACCATAAGCTTTTGAAATCCTACTTAAATCATGGACTCTTCTTCATGGACCCTTCCGGTGCACCTTCCCCTTCAATCAAAGGTCAACTGAACCATGATTTTCCTGGCATTCACTGTATCAAGACCTCATGTGGGGTCCACTGGAGCTAAGAGGAGCACCTATAACTGCATTATCCTTGCCACTGAAATGCCTGCATTTGCCAGGTGTGGAGGAGCATGCCTGTAATCCCAGGTCTCTGGGAGACTGAGGCAGGAGGATCACATGTTTGAGCCTGGTTTAGACAATTTAGCAACTTGGTGAGTCTCTGACTCAAAATTTAAAAAATATTAAAGGACTGAGGATATAGATCAGTGTAAAGATGCTGGGTGCAGTCTTCAGTATCACAAAGAAGTCTGTGTGCCTTACAAACTAGAATGCTTTGCGGAAGAACATGTATCTTAGGAATTTCAGCTTCCTCAGAATCTAGCAAAATATCTGACATATAATGGGTAATCAGTAAGCATTTATTGAAAAGATCAATGAATGAATGAGGTTTAAATAATTCTCAGCTTTAGGAAGCCATTTACTACTCTAAACTGCTTTGGATCAATGATCCTAGAAGAAAGCCTCAAATTATAACCTAAAATATTTTTGGCAGATTTATTTTATCTCATCTTCAGTTCTATGCCATACGGTACATGGATCAGAATATATTATGTGATGAGTACTCAAGAAATATTTGATGAATGGGGTAGAAGATCAAAGAAGGTTCACTTTTAGCTGCAGGACCTAGTGGCATCCAATGTGAAAGTGAGTCCTTGCTATAGAACTCGGTTGAATGGTGACAGACAATTTTGAGGGATGAATGAGCGCTACAACCACCCCAAACTCCTAAAGCCAACCTGAAACATCAGTCATTCAGAAGTAAGACATCTCTGTCCCCTCAAGCCATCCTACTATTAGTGATTCAGTTACATATAATGAGTATATTTTAAATGGTATTGATATTTCTCTTGCCTTTTTATGTATTCATGATCAGATTTCTAGGCAATACAAAGTAATGTCATAACATAATGGAAGATAAAGAGAAATTATTGTAGGGTTTTGACATTCAGAAGAAGATTTTTTTCAGCAAGACAGCACTCTTGTGTTACTGAGTGAGAATTTTCTAAATCATCCTTGTGTCTATTTGATCTATCAAGACTGGTTTTGAAGTAACACATTCTACAGTTTTATGTAAGGTAGAGAAAAGGGCATGTAAAAGTTTGCTTCTCCCAGACCTAACTGTGAATAGTGGAGGCAGTATGACAAAGCAAAGTGCCAAGAAGGATGGGAGAGAAAATTGTTGAATATCTCCCATCTGGGTCTCCAAAATCCCCCAGGGTGAGGAGGGATGGTGGAGAGATTGCAACCACAGAAAAACAACAGTATATGGTGGCCCACCCCTTATTTTGGTTGGAGACAACTGATTCTAAAACTATCAGAGGCTTATATAATCCACCATGTGAATGTAATGTTTAGGTTGAAGAAGGTGCCAGCTTGTACACCTGAGTTTTCCTTCTCTCTCATAGTATGACAAGCCAGAATCATCCCCAGTTTCTGGGATAGAGACTGAAATGAGCCTGCAGCCTCAGAACCAGGGTGGACAGCTGGGGCCAGAGGTGGCAGATTTGGCAGAGACTCAAAGGGGTCTTCCCAGTGAAAGTGGGGTGGAAATGGGGCAAGTCTTGAGGGAGGGGCCCCCTGAGTGAACAAGTCAAGCAGAAATAGACCAAAAGTACATCAGCCACAGATGTCAGCTGCAGGCGCCAGCTGTGGACGCCAGCCATAGGGTGTTGCCAAGCATTCCTAAGCAAACACCAGGCACCTCACACCCAAGCACAAGTGCAGATCCAGGGCCTCCCATCCCCCAGCCCTGCGGACCAGGAGACCCAGAGAGAGGAGCAAGACAGGCAGAAGAGAGCTCTGAAGACATGAGCAGAAAACTTAGCCAGTGTAAACATTCTGCATAAGTGACTGATTTGGGCTCATTATAATTATCAGTGGACTTTTTCTCTACTCAAGCAGGTGGAGAGAGTGAAATAAAAGGCAATCAGATAATACACAAAGGAAGAAAGTAGCTAATTTTCTTTGGGCGCCTGGGTGCTGTGTAAGTTTGAAATGGAGCTACTCACAGGCAGTTTTGATCCCTGTCAACACAGCCATGGAGCTCAGGAAGGACAGTTTGCAACATAAAGCTAGAAGTGAGTTCACCCAACTTTGAACCACCTCAGCAGGGTTTCTGGACTAAGGCTGCTCGACAAGTTTGCCTTGCATAGATAGATGGATGGATGGATGGATAGATAGATAGATAGATAGATAGATAGATAGATAGATAGATAGCTTTTTATTCACCTCTGAGCCTTCTCTCTCTCTCCATCATCTATTCTATCATTTCTTGACTACTTTTTCTTCTGGTCTGAAGAGAGAAAATGTACACAGGTGGGAGAACTGTATCAGAATGGCTTTTTCATGAGATTTTGGACATTTAAAAGGAGAAAACTTGAGCTATGTAAGCCCACAAGAAACATCTCTGTGACAGAGTTATGGGTGTCCCAAAGGAACTGTATAGTGATACTGTCAATCAATCATGTATTTCCCCTTCAAAGTCAAGGGAGAAATATGAAAGAGGAAGCTCTTTAGAGGACTTCTCATTTGGCTGATGAATATGTTAGTGAATTGAAGAAATCCTCAAAAAGTTTAGCAAGTGGAACATTCCTGATGTGGTACGTTAACTCAAGTAACCTAATATAATAACCATAAGGAAAAAACAAGTCATGCTCCCCAGAGACTATCTATAGTCATGGGAAGAAGACGTGGAACTTAAGCAAATAACTAATTGAAATGATCTGGAATCTTGGTTGGACTAATAATGGGGTCTCCATTCAGAAATATGAAATGTCCTTGCTTTGAGTTTTTCACACACTAAATAAACCTGTTCCAAGGACATTTCTGAGTGTTTAGTAAGAGACAAAGTTTTGGAAAATAGGAAGAGGGATTAAAACCATGCGATTTCAGGGCCCATCTGTAGGACAAAGACAAGAAAGTAATAAAACTCTCCTGCTTTGCTTCCACTCTTAGTTGGGTGATCTTTTCACTCAGAAAAGGTCATGTCTCAAATCAAATTCAATTTGAAGCAACTTTGAGCCACACAAGTGGGCGGAGAAGCCTTTGTGTTAAACAGATGTCTTCCCTTAGAGATCACTTTCTGCATGTCACAATCCATTGGTGGGTGATGGGAGTGACATAGTTGAGCTCCTACTATGTAACAGGCATTCCATTAGTTATTCCATGTGATTTATTTCAGTTAAGCCTCACCACAACTTCATAACTTCAAATGTTACCTCTATTTAACAGATAAGGGGTCATTTAGACCAAGTCCTTGGGTGACTTCCTAAATTACTAGAGAATGTTTGTTATTTTCACTCCTAAAACTTCTGGGAAGGGAAGTCCCCAGCCTCCCCTTCTACAGCACTCTGACAATTTTGAACCTAAATTCTCATTTGCAATCCAAGCCTTCTTCAAACTACTGATTCCTAGTCATGAAACTGAGAATCCTTTGCATAAGATTTTAGGGGTTTCCTGAACCTGGTCAGAAGAAATGGCCTCAGATAAAGGAAGGTCAAAGGACAAGAGAGACATGAGGATTTGGAACGACTGAATTAGATTCCATAACTATAAAACACAAATCATGTTCCTCTTATTATAAAGTTACTGTATGCCACTTCTTTTTAAAAGTAAAATGTGTGATAAAGAAAGTGAAATTTCAAAGAAATTTCACCTGCAGGGTGTTCCCATGAACTAGTGATCTTTAATAGGAAACTGCCTTAGGGGAAGCATGCCTCTCTCCTTGATCTCTACCACTGCAAACTAAAACAAGAGTTAAATGGTTCAAAATAGTGAAAAGAGTGTTCACCTGGATGGGACTCTGCTCTGAGCAACTTAAATTTTCTGATTTTAGTTTCCTCGCTGTCAAGTGTCATGGTAGCTCTAATTCATAAGGATCTTGGCGGCTTAAATATGACTCACAGCACGGTGCATGGCACAAAGTAGGCATTTGATAACTGTGTCTAATTGAGTATCACAGATATTTCCAAACATGAAGACCCTTCTGTATGCAGTGTACAGTTACCAGCTGCTGAGACAATTCCCAACCTCCATGTTTTTTTACCCCCACTCAGTTAATGGCTGGACTTCAGGCATACAGTTTACACAATAAATACTTGGTTAAAGTTTGCACAAAGTGCGTAGAGCAATTTTCTTGTTTGTGTATCCTTTGTGTGAATGATGGAAACAACTCATAATAAACACTGCGGATTAATAATACTTTATACTTTCCAAACTTTCAAAATAAAATTTACTTTTGTAGCAAAAGCCCACTACAAGCCTCACTTTTGATGAACAGAGACCTGGAAGCTGCCTTCTTCAGTCCTCGGTGGGGTGACGCAATGCAAGAGCTTTGCCATGGGGAAGGCCCTGTCTGCCTGACGAATGCTCTGCCATCCCACTTGGTTTGGTTGGAAAGCAAGACTCAAAATCTCAGACTCTGTGACTGCCAAGATCCTGTCACTCTTAATGTGCTCGTTTCCAGCTGTGGCCCACAATGCCGCTTTAAACAAATTATCCTGTGACGATTGATCGTGTCCTGCTCCCTTTAGATGGCCTATAACCACAGTTGAGAGCTAGGCAGAAATATTGCCTGACAGTTGATCCTCTTCGGGGCCAGAAGGCTTACAGGGCAGCATCACCTACCAGACTTGCCAGCAGGGGACGTGCTTGGGGCCCACACCTAACAACTGTGTCGGTGGTAACAAGGGGGATGTGCTGAAACATTCTGTTGTGTCCCATGTTCCAGCGACCTCTGGGCTTTAGAGAAAGGGCACATCTGGACTTTTCTTTCTAAGACTCCTCGAACAAGCAAGCACTTTTGTTAACTGTCTGCCTCTAGCTGCATTATGAGCTTCACAAGGGTGAGGAGATTTTGTCTGCTTTGATTATGGCTATATATTTAGCTCCCATATGTGTACCTGGTAACTAATGGGTGCTTGATTCATATTTGTCAAGTGGATGGATAAAAGGACTTTCTAACAGTAATGTTTTCCCCATAGTTTTCCTCAGGGAAAGAGAAACTGTACCCTATAAACATATATAACTATACTATGTCGATTAAAAGTAAAAAAAGGTAAATATAAAACACATTCGCAAAACAAGCAAGTAGCAAATATGCTGATGATAGGAATTTCATTGATGAAAATCTGAGACACATGCTGTCTCATCAGTGTGAAAGATGTTCTCTGTGCAAAGGTTTAGTTACAGTGTGGTAACTGCTGCCTTTGATAGATGATAAACAGTGTTATAAATGAAGAAAAAACTCTTGATTATTTACTCTTACTATTCCTACTCACTAAAAGATTTTGAATGGCTACATGAATCATTTTACTAAAAATTGACTTTTAGTAATTGATCTAACAGAAGAAACGTGGTTTATACAATTCAGTGAGTTTATTGCATATATTTTGAAGTATGGGAGTGATTTGGTGGAGGGTCTAGAAATATTTTGCCCTCTCATGAAGCCATAGGGCCAAAATAGTTAATTTTTTTCCTTTTTCTTCATCTGTTTAAAAGTATTTCCCTCCTGTAACATTGAGCCAGGACTGACTCGGACCATGCTAAAGATCAGTTATTTTTCCCTATGGCACTTGTTTACCACCTGGCTCATGTTCAGTGGTTGCTGTTTAGCACGAGTTTGCATGTCTGATTTTTGAACATCCTTTACCCTAACTGGGTTGTAAGCAAGGACACTTGTCACTTAAGTCACTGCTTGATGCCCAGTGCACAGAATAGTGCTTGGAATGTGATTGGTGCTTAATAAATATTTGTCAAATAAATGATTTAATTCAAATTTATCTTACAGGTCCCAATATCTGTTCAAATATGTCTTAAAGAGCAAGTGAAGGCAACAGGGTTTGGCCCCTAGAACATTCCTTCCTAGATGAAGAACATTTACACTTGGACAGGCATGGGACCAATCGGGTTCCACTTTTCTATAAATGTTCCCCTTGGTCATTTAATATCCCCAAGACTCTGTGTTGATATTTGAAAAATAGAAATAATAATAATCACTCAGTAAGATAGTTATAGAAATAACAGTAGACAGAAAACATAAATGCACTTTGTGAAAACTGGCAAGACAGAAGCAGCATGAGACTCTGGTGTGCTGGATACACCAGACCGGCCGGAAGTTGGCTGAGCCTCACTGATTACTTAGTTCAACCTGTAGCTAAAGAGGCTCCTAACCAATGCTCGGTTGTCACAGCAAGTGCATTAAAAAAGAAACTTTTGCCATGAAACAGGGACCAGAGGGCTCATCAAAATCAGCAAAAGGGTTTTATAAAACCATGTATTCTGAAGAGGAATAAGCTGTATTTCTTGGTCACAATTATTTGTCTCCCTTGCCCCTGCAAAAACCTGCCACATGTGCTTCCTTTATAAATGGGGTTGAGTGCTCACCTCATAAACATTGGGTGGGTCCATAGATTTGCCGTAGTCAATGAATTATAAGTGGATGTGATGCATGCCACACCAATGTAGAAACCTGAGAAGTGTTGGCATGGTTTCGCTTGGCACCTCATTGAGCTTCTGCCCTTAGTTATGGGAACGGCATGCCCTACTTAGGGTATACTCCTTCAGCCTGGACTCTGGAATGGGAATTCGCATGCTTTTAGGTCAAGCCCAGGCAAGCCCAACAGAGCTGCAGCAGACCACAGCCCTTATGAAACGCGAGCACAAGTGTTTGTGCAAGCCACTGAGATGTCCAGGTGGTATGTGACTTTACCACATGGTAACCAGTACATCAGGATCCACGCCATGGCCACTGCTGTACATGCAGTGAGGCTCAGGAATCTGTTTTATCAAAGCTTTTCATGTGATTCTGATAATCAGTCAGGTTTAGGAAGCCCTCTCTTGGACTCTCCACACTCCTTCCCTTCTTCCTGCCACCTGCCCAGATGAGTAGGGCTTAACTAATGCTTCCACGATCCCCATAACTCAGCCAGTAGCATTCCTGGTTGTCAGGCTAGTAGGAAAAGAGAAGAATGCCCTTCTGCTTTGGAGATGGTGATAAAAGGTGGAGCTGCAGAGACTGAATTCAATCAGAGACTTCGGGGTCACCTGACTTCTCTGCAGCGCTTTACTGGGAATGTGATAGAATAATTTATTACTGAAAAAGCAAGATAAAACCTATGAACGGACATACTCTGTTATAGGCCAGATGGTTTGGATTTGGGTGTGTTCATTTTTCTAGTTTTTGACAATCCCTAATAAGCTTGCCTATCTTAGCTACTAAATTATTATTGCTTATCGATGCCCAGCAGTTCTGCCTGCTGACAAGGTCTCAAGGTCCCCTCAAGGGGCAAAAGCACCATGTCTGTGGTCACCAGGGAGACCGAATCTATGGTCCACGGAACACTTTTCATTTTGGTTGCTAGAATCTCAGCAATAAAACCAGAGCCTGCATATTTGGATTCTGAAAAATAAGGCCTTTTTGTTCATAGGATACTTGTACTTAGGCCATATGCAAGATCATGAGCACTGTTCACATCACTTTATTTTGCACTTAAATTTGTTGGATGATCTCATAATCATAGCTATCTCTTAATACAACTTAGACAAGACTCCATGGAGAACCAGATCTGTAAGAAATTTTCATACTTCTTTCATTGTCAGTGACTCTTCAGGAAAGATGCCAGGTCTGGTTTGATTCATCTTTTAATATTTTTTCTATTTCACCAAAGTATAATTGATAAATGCAAACATTGATACATGTATACACTGTAAAAGGGTCATATAACCTATTTCTTATATTATTGCTTCATGTTGTTCACATGTGGTGTGTATACTGAGAACAATTATGATCTACTCTTTCAGAAAATGTTGAATATACAACGAAGTACTACTGTTAAGATGAATTAGGATGCTATAAATTAGATTCAAGAACTAATTAATCCCCTATAACTGAAAGATGATACACTTAGACTCACATCTTTCCACTTTCCCAACCCTAACTCTCTGACAGTCCACCATTCTACTCTGTTTCTGTGAGTTCAATGTTTTCAGATTTCATGTATAAGCAAGATCATCCCATATGTGTTTATCTGTACCTAGCTCATTTCACTTAGCATAATACTCTGCAGTTTTGTCCATGTTGTCAAAATGACAGGATTTTCTTCTTTTCTAAAGCTGAATATTATTTCTTTCTGTATGCATGCCTACTCTTTATCCATTTATCCCTAATTAACACTAAAATCATTCACGTACTTTGTTTATGGTGAACAATGCTGCAGTGAATGTGGGAGTGCAGGTATCTCTATGAAGTGTTAATTTCATTTCGCTTGGGCATTTTCCCCAAAGAGGGTTGCTGGGTCATGCAGTAATTCTATGTTTAATTTTTTTTTTTAGGAACTTGCATTCTATTTTGCACACTAGGAATTTATATTCTCATCAGTAGTGTATAAGCATTGGTGGGATAATTATTTTTAAAGAAGGAATAAGAAAATATTTTAATTACTAGTATTTATGACATAAAAATTGAACCTGAGTTTTTGTTTCTATTTTGGCTTTACTGAATTGAATGCGTTAGACTATAACTAACTGTTCTCTTTATGTTGTAAAAACAAAATTCCCAGAACCTGAGGATTATAGTCAGTAGGATAGGAAAAGCTATTTTATGTGCTTGGCTATGCCCAGGAGAATTTTTTGAAAAGCATATTATTACAGAACTTGGGACTAATCAATTGGAATCCCCTAAGCCTTTCTTTCACTACACAGGTATCTAGTAGATCCAGAGGAATAATCACTCATTTCAAAAATGAACATACAACAGACTTCCAGTATATTTATTTCATCTGCACAAGAAACTTGGGAATAGTCCACATTTAAATACATGGAAATGGAGATGCTTGGAGCCAAAAGTCATGTAAATCCCATTATCCCTTGAAAATGGAGGTCTACATTCCTTTGAGTCTAGCTTTCCTCAGCTCCCATCCCCCATGACTCCCTGAAGTTTGAAACAGATAAATATCCAATTACCCTTTGGAGAAGAAATTTAGCAACCAGAATTCATATTGAGTTCACTTTTCTTTTTGAAAAAGTGTAATTGCCTTAAATATCACCCAGACATCGACCTAGAACCTGAGGAGGGAGTCCAGGATGTTTGAGCTGATGGTCACTTATGCTTTGCATGGTCCGTGCCGTAGATGCTGGTCTTCAAGGTGTAAGGGCAGGGTTGAGTGTATCACTTACCTGAATAGAAGTTAAGTATGAATTTATTTGTTTCATGTTTGCCATTTCTTCTGAAAAGATCACAAATTCTTGGTAAGTAAATTGTCTGCCAATTCGGATTCTATTATTCTATTTTACAAAGGCATTTATTTCTTTTTAAAAGTATTTGAAAAACTGTTGAAAGAATAGACTTCGTCCTCTTCCTGTAAGCCGCTTGAGGTGACCTGTGAAAATGGTTTGCTACTCTCTCGACCCAGAAAACCCCACAAAATCATGCAAATCAAGAGGCTCAAATCTTCGTGTTCACTTCAAGAACACCCGTGAAACTGCCCAGGCCATCAAGGGTATGCATATCCAAAAGGCCACCAAGTATCTGAAGGATGTCATATTAAAGAAGCAATATGTGCCATTCCGGCTTTATCATGGTGGAGTTGGTAGGTGTGCCCAGGCCAAACAATGGGGATGGACCCAGGGAAGGTGGCCCAAAAAGAGTGCTGAATTTTTGCTGCACATGCTTAAAAATGCAGAGAGTAATGCTGAACTTAAGGGTTTAGACGCAGATTCTCTGGTCATTGAACATATCCAGGTGAACAAAACACCCAAGATGCGCCGCCGTATTTACAGAGCTCGTGGCCGGATTAACCCGTACATGAGCTCCCCCTGCCACAGTGAGATGATTCTTATTGAAAAGGAACAAATTGTTCCTAAACCACAGGAGGAAGTTGCACAGAAGAAAAAATATCTCAGAAGAAACTGAAGAAACAAAAATTTATGGCATGGGAATAAATTATGCGTAAAATAAACGCAAATGAAAGTAAAAAAAAAAAAAAGAATAGACCTCCTCCTTCCTAGCCATTTAAATAACAGGGGGTTCATCTGAGATTGTGTTGCCCTGGATAAGAACTCACAAAATAACATAAACATAATGCTATAAAAATCTACAGCTAGCAACATACTTAATGGTGAGATACTTGAAGCATTTTCAGTAAGAACAATAGTAAGGCAAGAATGCCTTTCTCAACACTCTTTTTCAAAATTATATAAAAGCTCAGCTAATAAAATAAGTACATTGAAGGAAATGAAATGAAAGATGTACAGATCTGGAAGAAAAAATTAAACTGTCTTTATTCACATATGACATAATCATCTATGTGGAAAACCTGCAAGAATAAAAATAAAAGCTCTTGGAACTAAAAAAGCATTTATAATAATTTTTGCAGGATACAAAGCTATTGTACCAAGATAACTCTACTACTAATCTCTGTTAGTTCATCAAAAACTGATTTTAGGTTTTATTGTTTGATCATTTTTTCATGCCTATATCTTGTAATCTGAACAACTACTTTGAAGATAACAATGCACAACCTGTTAACCATAGTTAATCTCCTATTATTTTGTTTTAAAATTCTGTGTCATCATTTTTATTCTTCTTTAGTTTAAAAAATGTCAATACTTTCCCTACATAGCAGCAAGCAAGTTGAATTTGAAATTAAAAGCACAATATCATTTAAGCTAGGACCTCCTCCCAAATGAAATACTTAGGTATAATTCTAACAAAATACTTGTAAAAATTTCATAAGGAAAACTAAAAATCCTGATAGAAAAAAGAAAACTAAATAAACAGTAAGATAACCCACTTTCACCTGTGGGAAGATTCAATATTGTCAAGATTTCAGTTCTTCCACATTTGATGTATAGATTTAGTGTAGCTCCAATTAAAATCTCAGCAAGCTACTTTGTGGATAACATCAAACTGATACTAATGTTTATAATGGGAAATAAAAGATCCAGAGTAGCCAACACAAACTACTCTGGAGAAGAACCAAAGTGGAGAACTGATATTACCTGACATTAAGATCTACTATAATAAACGTAAAGCAAACAAGATAATAAGGTATTGGCAAAAGAATTGGCAAATAGATCAATGGAAGAGAGGAGAAAATTAATAGTGATGTGATTTTTACTGTAATAAAATTTAAATTTAACCATTCAGTATACATTTTGAGCATATCTTGCATGTTATTTCCATTTTTATTTTAAAACAAAAAATAATAAAAATGATGATACAGAATTTGAAAACAAAATAATAGGAGATTAACAATAGTTAATATTTTGCATACTGTTACCTTCCAAGCAGTTTCTCAGAATTCAGGATATAAGCATGAAGAAATGGTCAAACTATGAAAGCACAAACCATTCTTTTTGATGAACCAATAGAGAGATTAATAGAATATTTTCTATCATATATATGCTTTTATAGTAATAGTAATATAATTATCATATATATATGGTACAGATCTATTATATATACCATATATATCTATATCTATATATTGCCATTTCCCTTCTTTCTTTTCTTCTTTCCCCATTCCAGTTATTCTTTCAGTTTGAGCAGCTCTTCCCCTTTCACTTTTACAATATCATTTGTACATTTTGGATCTCACTTGCTCTTTCAGTTTTTTTAACTAGGGCGACAATATAATGTTTACACATGCAAGTCTGATTTAGTTCATCAAGGAAAGGAAAGAAAAACTCAAATCCATCCAATGAGGAATGAAAAGGGTGAAATC
This sequence comes from Hydrochoerus hydrochaeris, assembly GCA_004027455.1. NCBI lineage: Eukaryota > Metazoa > Chordata > Mammalia > Rodentia > Hydrochaeridae > Hydrochoerus > Hydrochoerus hydrochaeris. Next base: position 12,976 of record PVLA01001406.1, on the reverse strand, counting down.
ACTATGGAACCTGTGTTCAGAAGATCATCAATATCTACTTCAAAAATCTTTAGTTGCATAAGCTGCAAGGCACAGAAGAAATGAACAGATTCCTAGAAATGTATGAATTACCAAAGCAGAGTCAAAAAAATATAAAAATTTTGAATAACCTAGTATTAGTTATTGAAATTAAAAATGTAATTAAAAAATCATCAACAAAAACCAATGGATTTATAGCTGAATTCTATAGGAAATCTAGAAAAGATTTAACACCAATACTACTCAAACTCTTTAATAAAATTGAAAGGGAAGCAATTCTCCCTAACTTATTGCTGGAGGCAAGTATTACTCTGATAGAAAGAGAATCAAAAAAGAGAACTACAGGCCAATTTCCCTAATGAACATAGAGGCAAAAATTCTCAGTAAAATACTATCAAACAGAATACAGCAAACCATTAAGATTATACACTATGACCAAGTCATACTCATCCCAGGAATGCAGGAATGGTTCAATAGATGCAATCAATAAACATAATATACCACATTAACAGAGATAACGGCAAAAATGGCATTGTTGTCTGAATAGATGCAGAAAAAGCTTTTGTTAAATTTCAACACTCATTCATGATAAAAGCCCTAGAGAAAATCATAATAGTTGGCCTCTACCTCAATCTGATAAAAGCCATCTATACCAAACCAACAGCCAACATCATACTAGACTGAAAAACTGAAAGCTTTTGCTTTAAAATCAGGAACAAGACAAGGATGTCCACCATCACCACTCCTATTCAATACAGTTCTGTAAATGTTAGCCAAAGCAATTAAACAAGAGAGAGAAAGAAAAGGAATAAGGATGAAAAAGAAATAAGAAAAAAATAAAGAAAGGTAGAAGTTAAATTATCATTATTTGCGGATGATATGATACTCTACATAGAAAACCCTCTAAACTCCACCAACAGACTATTAGAGTTAATAAGCAAATTCAACAGCAGAGCCAGATACAAAGTCAACACTCAAAAATCAGTAGCATTCCTGCACACAAATGACAAACTCACTGAGAGATAAATTAGAGAAGTAACACCTTTCACAGTAGCATTCAAATAAATGAAATATTTAGGAATCAATTTAACAAAGGATGGAAAGGATCTATATATTGAAAATTTAATTCCTCTGTAATATGAAATTGAAAAAGATGTCAGAAAATGGAAAGATGTTCCCTGCTAATGGATCAGAGAAGCCAAGATTGTAAAAATGGCCATACTCCCAAAACTATTATACACATTTAATGTGCTTCCAATCAAAATATGATCAGCACACTTTACAGATCTATAGAAAACTTTCCTAAAATTCATTTTGAAACAGAAGAACCTAGAAAAGCACAGACAATTCTGGGCAACAAAGACAAGGCAGGAGGCATTGCAATCCTCTGCTTGAAATTATACGGAAATGCTACTGCGATAAAATTAGCGTGATACTGGCTAAAGGAAACAGACCTGAGAATCAGTGGAGCACAACAGAAGATGCAGACACAACTACAAAGACACTCAGACACCTTATCTTTAACAAAAGGGCCAAACATGTTCACTGGAAGAAAGCCTCTTTAATTAATGGTACTGGAAAAATTGGCTTTATATTTTCTTGACTCTGCTTTGGTAATTCATACATTTTTAGGAATCTGTTCATTTCTTCTGTGCCTTCCAGCTTATGCAACTAAAGATTTTTGAAGTAGATATTGATGATCTTCTGAATTTACACAGGTTCTATAGTGATTTCACCCTTTTCATTCCTCATTGGATGGATTGGAGTTTTTCTTTCCTTTCCTTGATAAGACTGGCAAGGGATTTATAAATGCTTTTATTCTCTCAAAGAAGCAACTCTTCAATTCGTTTATTCTTTGTATTATCTTCTGAGTCTCAGTTGCACTAATGTATGCTCTAATCTTTATAATTTCCTCCTTTCTACGAGTTTTGGGCTTGACTTGCTCTTCTTTTTCTAGAAGCTTGAGATGAAACATTAGGTTGTTTATATGAGCTTGTTCTGTTTTCCTAACGTGAAAACTCACTGTTATAAATTTCCCTCTTAGGACTGCTTTCACTGCATCCCACAGTTCTGGTATGTTGTATTTTTATTTTCATTTGGTTGTAGATATTGTTTAATTTCTCTAATTTCATCTATGATCCATTGGTTGTTCAGGAACATGTTTAATTTCCATGTGTTTACAGAGTTTTTGCAGTTTCTTTTGTCATTAATTTCCAATTTCATTGCACTGTGGCCAGATAATATGCATGGGATAATTTCAACTCCTTTGCATTTAGTTAAGCATTTTATGGGTTAGTATATAGTCTACTTTAGAGAATGTCCCATGTGCAGCTGAGAACAATGTGTATTCTGATGTTGCTGGGTGGAACACTGTAAATGTCTATTAAGTCCATTTGTTCACATGTTTGATTCATTTCTGTTATTTCTTTTTCTTTTTTTTTTTTAATTGGTACCAGGGATCGAACTCATGACTGCATGCTTGCAAGACAGGCGCTTGTGCTGCTAAGCTAAATCCCCAGCCCCAATTTCTGTTATTTCTTTGCTGACTTTTTGTCTAGTTAATCTATCTCTTTGTTACAATGTGTATTAAGGTCCCCCATTACAACTGTGTTATTGCTTATTTGATTTTTCATGTCTATTAATATTTGTCTTATATATTTGGGTGCTCCCATATTTGGTGCCTATATATTTATAATTGTTATCTCTTCCTCTTGAATTTTTTCCCCTAACAAATATGTAGTGACCTTCTTTATCCTTTTTGATCATTTGTGTTTTGAAGTTTACTTTGTCTACTCACTGTATATCTACTCCTGCTTTTTTCTGAGCTCCTACTACGTGGAGTACTGCTTTTCATGCTTTGACCTTAAGTCTATGAGTTTCTTTCTGAGTTAAATATATTTCTTGTATACAGCATATCACTAGATCTTGTTTCTGGATCCATTATACCAATCTATTTCTTTTGACTGGTGAAATGAGGCCATTTACATTGATGGTTATAACTGATATGGATTGGTTTATCTTTGTTTTGTTATTTTCCTATTGTTGGTTCCCTGTTTTTCCTCTCAGTTTAATTCCTTGCCCTGCCAGGTGGTTTCTTTCTGTTGCTATTCTCAGAATTGTGGCCTTTTTTATCTTTATCTAGAATGTCTTTCAGTACTCTTTCTAGGGTTGTTTTAGTGAACATGAATTTCTTCAGTTATTCCTTATCATGGAAGCATCTTATTTCTCTATTAATTTTGAAAGATAGTTTTGCAGGTACATCAATCTGGATTGGAAGCTGTTTTCTTTCAGGACTTGAAATACTTCACTCCAAGCTCTTCTTGAGTTGAGGGTTTGTGTTGAGAAGTCAGCTGTGACTAACAGCCTTTAATGTTCTCTTTTTGTGCTGAATTTCTGGCATCTTGATTATTATATATCTGGGTGTAGATTTTATTTTGTTTATGACTGCTTGGAGTTCTAGATACCTCACTTATCTGAATGCTGATTCTGTTCCCACGTTTGGAAATTTTTCTGCTATTACTTCTCCAAATAGTATTTTATTTTTGTTGACTTCATTTTTTATTGATACCTAGCAGTCTTATGTTAGTTTTCTTCGCATCACCTTGGAGCTTTTGAATTGTTATTTTATAGTCCCTTGTTATTTTTAAGAAATCTTTCTTTTCGTGGTCACTAGCCACTTTCCTGTTTTCAGAATCTGAATGTCTATCTTCAGTTTTGTTCAAGCAGTTTTGCCAGCTTTCAATGAGTTTTTTAATTTCTTGCATATCTCCTTGAATCTGTTTCATGCATTTTATTTCTTTCCTGTATTGTTTGTTCAAAGTTTCCATCATTTTCCTATGCTCCTCTATTTCTTCTAATCTATATCTTCTGTAGCTATGCTGAGCAATTCCTTCATTAAGGTTGTCATTTCTCTTTTTACTTAAGAGATTATTTGTGATCTTATTTCTTCTATAGCCTCATGGATTTGTTTCTTTACCTTATTTCCTATCTTTTCAGAAATTTCAGGTGTATTTCTTCCAATTCCTCCTATGTCAGTATCTCCTATACTTGTGGATGAGCTGGAGGTCTGAGATTGCATTTTGCTTTTTTTTCTTATCATTTTCACCCCTTTGTTCATATCTTGGTCTTTTCAATCTTGCTAGTCTTGTCTATCCATCAAGTGCATCTTAGGGTCCTACTGTGTGACTGACATTTACCCAGTTGCTGAGTCCTACAGTGCAGAGGAGGGGCCAGTCATCTAAATTCCTCCTGCAGGGCCAGTTGGGTGAATCCTTGATTATTCCTGGGCTGACTAGCCTAAGATGATATGAACCAACCCTTGGCTTGTAATGTTACTGCTGCTTCAGACTTTTCCAGGCCTCCAGACCCACCTGTGCATAGTATGCACCCAATCCAGGGCCCTACTTTTCTCACTGGAGGTCTTGCAGGCTCACTCAGGCTCCTCTGGATTGAGGGAGGGATCCACTGGCACTCTTGCCAACCTGCCAAAGTCCTCCAGGTGGGTGGAGGGCTCACCTGCACTCTCACAGGCCAACTAAGGTCCTTTGGGTGGGTGAAGGTATCCCATTTTTATCTTTGTGAGAAAGATAAAAATTATAGAAAACTGTTTTCTATAATAGCTACCAATTTGCATTCCCATCACAGGACACAAGTATTCCCTTTTCTCTACCAACACGTGTCTCCTGTATTTTGTGGTAGTCATCCTAATAGATGTGAGCAGATACTATATTTCATTGTGATTTTGATTTATATTTTCCTGATGATGAGATAATGTTGAGGACATTGTCATGTACCTTTTGTCATTTGTATGTCTTTTTTGGAAAATTTTCCGGCCCTTTGCTCACTTTTTTTTACTGGGTTATTTTGTTCTGTTTTGCTAAAGAGTTCAAAGGGTTTCTTAAATATTTTGCATATGAATTCCTTCCGAGGTATATGGTTTACAAACATTTCTTTTATTCTTTATGTAGGTTACTTTTCACTTTATTGATTATTTCCTTTGCTGAGTAAGAGCTTTTTTAGCTTAGGTTATTCCCACTTATTTACTTTTTGATTTTATTGCCTGAGTTTTTACTGTTATATAAAAAAATCACTAAAAATTGCTAAGCCTAATTCAGTGGGCTTTTTTCTTTGTTTTCTTTAAAAGGTTGTACAATTTTGGGTATTAACTTTAAGTCTTTAAATCATTTCAAGTTATTTTTGTATATGGTATAAGACAAGGGTCCATTTTTATTCTTTTGTGTGTGTGTATCCTGTTTTACCAACACCATTTATTGAAAATATTGTTTTTCCCCACTGTGTATTCATGATGTCCTTGTAAAGAGGAGTTAGTAATGTATTTCTGGACTTATTTCTGGACTCTATATTGTTCCACTGAGTTATGCATCTGTTTTTCTGTCATTACTATACTGTTACAGTTAAGGTAGCTTTGTGTTGTAGTTTGAAATCAGCTGTCACCAGTTGTGGTATTCTTTTCCAAAACTGTTTTGGCTACTCAGGATTGTTTGTGGTTCCATAAAATTTTTAATATTATTTTGTCTATTATTATGAAGAATGTCATTGGGATTTTGACAGAGATTGCCTTGAATCAGTAGATTTATTTGAGTAAGATGTACATTATGATAATATTGCATTTTTCTAAGACATGAGATGGATATTTTTCCACTTTTTTCTTTCATCAATGTTGAGCAATGTACAGATTTTTCACCTTCTTGGTTAAATTTATATCTAAGTATTTCTTAATTTTATTGTAAACAGAATTCTTTATTTCAGTTTTAGGTCATTTGTTATTTACTTATTTATTTATTGGTACCAGGAATTGAACTTAGGACTTTATGCTTGCTAGGCAGGCACTGTGTCACTGAGCTATATCCCCGGTTCAAGTCATTTGTTATTAATGTATGGAAATACACCGAGTTTTGAATGTTGTTTTTGTATCCTATGACTTTACCGAATTTGTTTATTAGTTATACAACATTTTTGTGGAAGTCTTAGAATAAGAATAGCTATAAGAAAAATGTCATCTACAAAAAGAGACAATTTCATTTTGCCCTGTCCAATTTGATGCTTTTTATTTTTCTTTTCTTGTGTAATCAATCTATTTAGAAGCTCCATTGTCATATTGATAGAAGTAAAAAGTTTCTCATTTTAAAGGAAATACTCTACTGTTGAGTTAGTTAGCTGTGGACTTATCATATATGCTCACTACCATGTTGTAAAACCTTCCTTCTACACCTAACTAATGAACCATTTTTGTAATGAAGGGATGTGAAGTTTTGTCAAATAGATTTTCTGCATCTGAAGTGATCATGTGACTTTTATTCTAGTACAGATTGTTTATTGATTTGCATATATTGAACAATCTTTCATCCCTAGTAACATGCCCTTTGATAACGGTATACAAACCCTTTAATGTATAGTTGAATTTGGTCTCCCAGTATTTATTGAGGATTTTTACACCTGTTTCATTGGAAATACTGGATTTTAATGTTTTTCTTATAGTGTCTTTCTTATAAGTGTAATGTTAGGCTTATAAAATAAGTTTGAGAAGCTTCCTTCTTCAGTTTTTAGGAAAGTTTTAAAAAAATTTTTATTTAAAAAAGAGAAAAGTCAGAAAAGAAGAACTAAAAGCAAAAGGCATAAACAACAATGGTAAACTCAAAACAATAACAATATAAGTTTTCAAAACAGAATGAAAGAAATTTAACAATGGTTGTTATATTGCATATTGTTCTCTTTTTTTCCAAAGAAAGAAAAGAGAATTAAACAAAATAGAAAAACAGAAAAGAAGAGTAGAACAATGCCAAATTTAAAAATATATCATTAGGAAAGTTTAAGAAGGATTGGCATTTAATTTTTCACTACATAGTTGGAATAATTCATTTGTGAAGCTGGTCCTGGGATACTCTTTGCTGTGAGATTATTTTTAATACTAGTTCAGTCTCCTTACTCCTTATTATTCTGCTTTGATTTTGTATTTTTCATGATTCGTTCTTGCTAGATTGTGTACTTTTAAGAATTTACCAAATTCTTCTAGGTTATTCAACTTGTTGCTGTATACTTGTTCATGGTAGTCTCTTATGATTCTTTGTATATATGTCTGAAGTTTGGAAGTTTCTTACAAAACCAATCCGACAGTCACACTGTTTAGTATTCTCCCAAAATGTTTAACAGTGTGTAAACACACAAAAACCTGCACAAAGATGTATATAACATCTTTACTTATAAGTGCTTAAACCAAGAAGAAAAAAAATCCTTTAGAATAGATAAATAAACTGCAATGTATCAAGAAAATTGAATGTTACTTAGCCTAAAAAAATGAAGCCAGAAAAACACATGGAGGAAACTTAAATTAGTATCACTAAGCAAAAGAAGACAAATTGAAAAGTTTGGCATTTTAGCTAAATAGAAATTTTTTACTGGAGACAGTAAAAAAATTGCTTGCTTGAAGCTGGACAAGGTGGAAGGAAGGATGAAGCATAATGAGAAAAATATTTAGGGTGGTTAAAAATCTATGTGATAGACACCTGTTATTGTACATTTGTCCACACCAAAGGAATAACAACATGAAAAGTGAATCTAATATAGATTAAGGACTTGGGGTAAATGTGTATCATGTTTTCATCAGCCATAACAAATATTCCATTCTCATGATAGATGATAATGTGAGGTGTTATGCATGTGCTAGAAGGTATAGATCCTCACCAATACTTGTTGCTTCTTTTTTAAAAAGCAATAATGCCACCCTATTGGATGAGAAATGATAACTCATGTGGTTTTGCTTTGAATTCTGCAATGATTAGTATAAGTTGATCATTTATACATCTTATTTGAAGAAGTATCTATTCAAATCCTTTCCCATTAATTGGGTTAATTATCTTGTTTTATTGAGTTGTAAGAATTTTTGTAAATTCTGAATCCTGGACTCTTATCATATGTATAACTTACAAATATTTTCTCCCATTTTATAGGTTTCTTTGATTTTTTGAGAATCTGTTTTGATGCACAAAGACTTTGGACCTTGATTTCATAAGGTCAAATGTATTTCTTCTATTGTTCTTCATACTTTTGATGTCATAGCTGAAATCTCATGGCTAAGTTCAAGATAATATAGATTTTTAAACATATTTATCATGCGTTTAGTGCTTACAGTTATACTATTAACCTATTTTGAGTAAAATTTTGTATGTAGTCAAAAGTAGAGGTCCAGCTTCATTCTTTGTCACGCTTTTACTCTTTGAAATCTAGCTGTTCCATGGTATCTGTTGAAGAGACCAGTCTTTCTTCATTGAGTAGACTTGACACTCTTGTTAAAAATTAATGGCATACATGTGTGGGTTTATTTCTGGGTTCTTATTCTATTTCACTGGGTTATGTCAGCACTGCCCTGTTAATGAGTTTTGAAATTAGAAAATATGAGTCTTCCAAATTTTTCCTACTTTTAAAAATTGTTTGACTCTGCTACTCAAGGTTCCCTTGGTAATTTGAGGGTCATATTTTCTGTTTATGCAAACAAAAACAAAAACAAACAAAGAATTTTTCTGGAGATTGTATTAAATTGGTGGAGAATTTGGGGAAGTACTATTTTAATAATATTAAACGTTCCAGTCCATGAACAAAGGATATCTTCTTGTTTATTTATATCTTATTTATTTTAAAAATGCTTTATTATTTTCAGCATGTCTTTCACTTAGTTAAATTTATTACCAAATTATATTATTATTCTTATCATTATTATAAATAGAATTTAAATTTTTTTTTCAAATTGTTTTTCTTGGTGTTCAGAAATACAAGCTTTTTTAAAAATGTGTTGATTTCATGCACTGCAACTTTTCTAAATTAATTTATTAGTTCTAGCAGTTTTCTTATCAGTCTTTGGGCCTTTATATGTACCAGATCATCTCATCTACAAATACAGACACTTTAAATTTTCTTTCCAGTTTGGTTACCTCTTGTTTATTTTTCTTGCCTAATTGTTGTGGCTAGAACTTTCAGTACCATATTGAATAATAATGGTGAAAAAAGGCATCCTGACAGGTGTGGTGGTGCATACCTGTCACCCTAGCACTTGGGAGGCTGAGGCAGGAGGATTGCTGTGAGTTTGAGGCTAGCCTGGGCTACATAAGTGAGTTCAAGGATAGCCAGAACTACATAGTCAGACCCTGTCTCAAAAAAAAAAAAAAAAAAAAGAGGAAGCATCCTTATTTTAGAGGGAAAACTTTTATTTTGTAACACTTAATATGTGGGGTTTTCAAAACTCTTTATCATGTTTAGGAAATTCCTTTCTATTCCTAGGTCTTATCATGGAAACATGTCACTTGACTCCATCAAAAATGTAGCTTTCCTCCATAATTTGAGTAGATTATGTGGAATTTTTCTCCTTTTTCTTCTAGTAATATGATGTATTACATTGAGTGTTTCTATTTTAATGAACAACACTTACATTCCTGAGACAAATGCCCTTTGGTCTTAGTATATTCAGTAATCTTTCTAATATGGCATTGGACGATTTATTAGTATGTTTTGAAGTGATGGTTTTTACATTTAAGTTTTTTAGAACTGGAACGAAGGACTTGTGGAACTATCATTCAGTAAGGTGATTAAACAGTCAGTGCAAAGAAAGCTGATTAATGGAGCCATGTTAACAGTAAGGAAGTCTTCAACAGTGTGTCCTTGTGTTCTGCGGTTCTGACTGCTTCTCTTCAACATTTTATCAATAGCTTGGAGACAAAGAAGATAAGCTTATCACACTTGCAGCTGACAGAGCTGAGAGGGAGAATTCACATTTGAAGGCACAAAATAAAGATTGCAAAACGTTCTGGCAGCCTAGAATATTCAGGCCAAAGTATCATAATGCAGTTAAAACTAGGGATCAATAATTTGGGTTCAAAGGGAGGTTAGAGAAGGGGAATGTGCTGAATTAACAACCATTCCCATGAAGAGAGCTGGGATGAGGCTGACTGCAGACCTGCTCTGAGCTGAGCGTTCCGCAGCTCCAGAGGAGGGGCTCAAGCTGGGGGTGAACCGACGCTGTGCGGTGTGCACAGTGTACGTGTGCACATGTGTGTGGTGTGTGAAGCTTGCTTAGTGCTGCTCTTGGCTCTGCAAGCCTAGCTACATCTGGAACATTTATTGCCTCCAGTTCTGGGTGCCAATTTTTAAGTGACAAACTGGAGCCCATCCAGAGGAGAGTGACCAGGACAAAGAAAGGGCTCAAAATCATGTCAGGCCAGGAAGTGTTGAAGGAACCAGGGCTGTTTAGCCTGGGGGGATAAAGATTAAGTGGGAGTTTTGATAGTTGTTTTCCAATCACATGAAAGAAACAGACTTAGTCTGCATATTTCCAGAGTGAAGAAAACATCCTAAAGGTAGGGGTTAAGCAAAGGGAGGAGTCAGATTTCTGCAACATGAGTGGGAGCTCACACACACACACACACACACACACACACACACACAGGATACATTGTGGGTACCAGAAAAAGTGCTTTAGCATTTTAGCTTCTACACCTTCACTCCTAGGACATCGTCCCCAACACCTCCGTGATTATCACAGGAATACACTGGAGGTTGAACTTGGGATTCAGCCCCTGGGATTTTGAGAACTGAAAATGAGGAAGAGTCAAGCTGCCTATTGCTAAAGCAGAGGTAGAACTGAGGAAGAGTTTCTCATCAAGAGGCGAAAACTGACTTACAGTGATACAGGGAAAAAAAAACATGAGACAGAGATAGAGACAGAGATGGAGAGAGGGAGGGAGGGAGAAAGAGAGATAGGAAGAGAGAGAGAGAGATTTGGGTCCTGGGTTCCAGATCTTCTGGAAGTTCACTATCTTCTTATTCTCTCATAATTCAGTCATTCAACTCTTTCTTGGCTTTTGTGAAATACCCTAGCATCATCCAAAAGGTGATCTCTCCTACGTCAGTTAGAGTAGGGTCTTTGTCACTTTAATTTTAAAGGGTTGTAATATCAGCCGTCTCAGCAGGTAGTGAGGTCTCCATTTCTGTAGGTGTTTAAGAGAAATAGGGCTGCCCATATCTGCCAAGTAGTCTCTGAGATGAGTGAAATAAAAATGAAACAGAATTGGTCATGAGCTGATGATATTTTAAACTGAGTTATGGCTTAATTGTCCTACTTGCTCTAATGTTGTACATCTTACATTTCACTAAATAAGATGATATGGAAAGGATTCCAGCACAGAGGAAGTTAAACTCACCGAGGTTCTCAACATATCCAACTCTTTTGAGTAGATTTTAATGATAGGAATTCAGAGCTTCTTTTCTGGAAATTTTGACTCAATTAACCTTGGGTGAAGCTCAGGATTTTATACTCTTTGAAAGTTCTCCAGATGGTTCTGATCACCAAGTAGATAAAATCATTGTTGAATATGATGACATTTAAGGCATCCCCCAATTCTAAACTCCATAAATTCAAGGGAATAAGAGACTGGAAATCACCAACACCCTCAATTTTAAAATGTAAGAACTGAAGCTAAAAGTTAAATGGCAATAGAGAAAATTCTAAAATACATGCTATCCTATGTTTTCTGTCTGTTTTCATTGATTTTATAAAATGTGAAAACCTTCTTGATCAACAAGGGGATACAAAGAAAGTCAAGTTCAGATACACAAACTTTTGACTCTCTTGAGCCCTCGTGAATGAAGAGGAATTGTCTTTGGCTGCTCATATAGTGTATAGTTAATATATGTGCAACAAAACTTTCTTTTAAAAGATATTCTTGTTATAACATTAAAAAAAGAGGGCTGCAGATTGGAAAAGACTCATCCTGATTCTGTCACTTCCTGACTTCTCTGTTAATCTTTTTCCTCATCTGTGTCCACTTCACAGGGTTTATGTCATAAATTAAATAATTCAATAGATTCACAAAGCTGAAAACAATGATTAGCACACGATAAACAAGTATTTGCTCCTGTTATATTTATTAGTTGCACACACTAGTGAGGAAACTCCCCACTAAAGACCCCCAGGAAGACTTTGGACAGTTATTGTTAGCAATGGAGGGCAGGCAGGGATGACTTCTAGACCACACACACTCTGTGTAAGACGCCACAGGGCCTGAGTCCTGGCTTCACTCCTGCTGGTCTACCCTGCCACAGTCTGAAAAAGATAAGAGCCAGGATGATGGTAACAGCAGAAAAATAAAATAAAACAGAAAAGGTTAATTTAACCAAAAACATTCTTACTTCATTACCATTAATAATAATATTCTCTCTGTACCAAATCATTCGACAAGCAAAATATATCTGACTTTAATTAAAATATCAACAATATAGCAGAGAGAGATATGCTAGCTTCCAAGGTAACCATTAGATACTGTGAACTAGACATTTCTAAACTTGCGAAGAATAAGGCAGAAGAATAAAGCTGTCAGCTCCAGGTAAGGCAGGGGTTTGTCTGCTCTGTTCCCTGTCCTCTTCCTGGGGGTCAGTGTTGTATCCAGCACCTGGTGGGTGTTTACTAAACAGGCGTTCAATGGATGATATTTCAGAGAGTGGTTCATAAAGTTAACAGATAATTAAGACAATGTAGAGCTGAAAGCATAAATCTAGGACTTTAGTTACTCCTTTCAAAATATTAAACAGTTTAAACATCCCTTTTGTAGATGACAAGTGAATATATATAAATATATCTTGAAATTTTCATGATAAATATTTTAAGAAGAAATTTTCATGATAAATATTTTAAGAAGAAATTTTCATGATAAATATTTTAAGAAGAAATTTTCATGATAAATATTTTAAGAAGAAAATTTGGAGTTAAACATAAAGAAGATCAGGCATCTCCTATGACCCAGGTGGATGCTGTGAGAAAAGATCTTCTATCCTGATTCCTTTTTTCTGTCTCTGTGTTCTGTCCTCTTTATTTACCCTCTCTTCCAATTCTTTTTCACATCTTGTTTTCAAGGTTGTTCCATCTATTTCCTCCCCTCCCCTCTCCTCCCCTCCC